>JAJIBD010010252.1:0-68851 GCA_021461705.1 Cryptotis parvus | reverse complement strand
CTTACTCAAATTTACCCAGATATTCCCCAAAATAAAAAAAATAAGATCCAAAAGTTTTTCCAAGGTCTACAAAGTAGCCATCTCTCCAATCACACCTGTTTTTTGTACCATGAATACTAATACACTATCTTGTCCAATCAACTTTCCAATCACACTTGTTTCTTGTACCATGAATACTAACACACTATCTTGGAGCCTTTGCTTTTGTTGTTCCTCTGGTGTGAAATGTATTGCATGGTTCAGTCCTAGCCTTCAATCAGGTCTCTATTCCAATGTCACCTTTTCAGATATATTAGTACACCATTACATTTGTAGCCAAACCATTACACTTGAATATGCTTTACTTTTTCTTGCTTACTCTCTCTCTATATTTTTTCTTTATATCCCTTATCTCCCTGAAAATACATCAAATTTTACACACTTTTTAAAAAAACCCTATAGACTCCACTGAAAAATTAAAGCAATAAGTCAATACCCTAAAGAGATGACAAGCTACAAAATCAATATATATACATAAATCAGTTGCATTTCTATATGTAAACAACAAGCTAGAAAAAGAAAGAAATTTCAAAATTCCATTAACCAATTATATCAAATTTTAATTTGATATAATGGAATGAAATTTAAAAGGGAGGTAAAAGATTTATATATTAAAAATCATGTTCAAAGAAACATAAGACACAGGAAATGGAAAGATATTCTGTGCTCATGGATTAGAAGAATTAGTGTTGTTTAAATGATAGTCCCATCAAAATCATATAGTCAGTGCAGTCCCTATCAAAATTCCAATGACATTCTTCAAGTAAATCAGATGAACGTTCCTGAGATTCACATAAGATCAATAAAAAGACCCTGAATATTCAAACACAAAATAGATGAAGACATCACACTCCATGACTTCAAGCTATAGACTATAATGATGCTATATAAGCAAAAGAAACCGGTAGTAGAATCAAAACAGATACACAGATCAATGGAATAAAATTGGGAGTTCATAATTACATTCTCATAAACAAAGATAGATAATTTTATGACAAAGGAGATGAGAGCATAGAATGGAGAAATTAAATTTCCTTGGACAATGATGCTGGAAAAATTGAACAGCCACATGCAAAAGAGTGAAACTAGATCACTCTCTCACACCATGCACAGAAGACTGACTGACTCAACAAGGATTCAAGACTTGGTGCTGGACCCTCTTTTGGAATCTGGTGACTGAAAACAAAGTATTTAGACAGACCAGAATTCAAATTCCCTTAAGCTAATAATCTCACCTCTCGGCAGAGCCTGGCAAGCTACCCGTGTTGTATTTGATATGCCAAAAACAGTAACAATTATGGACCTCATTCCCATGACCTGGTTTGAGGCTCTTCGTGTTCCTGGAGCGAGCAGATGCCCTTGGGCTACACTAGCACATGACAGGATGTATGGAGATGTTACTGGTGCCCACTCGAGCAAATCGATAAACAACGGGAAAACAAGTGACAAGTGACAATAATCTCACCTAATAATTTATATATAGCTTTCAGAATTATCCTAAATAAAAATGGGTAAATCAGCACCTGTGTTCTCATGCCATCACAACAAAGGCTAATGTGTATATGTGAAATATTAACAACAGCCCTATACACCACTATCTGTGCTGTCCAACCATATGGAGCCCAGAAATTATAAAGGAAATCCAGGCTACACTCATCACTGAATACAATTCATAATCCACACTCACTTCTCCAACTTTCCATATTTTTTTTTAGAATATTTGATGGATACTCCAGACCACTGGTAGTACTTTCTCAAACTTCCAATCCTTCTAAGTTTTTTCTTTTTCATTCTCCTTTTCTTTCACCTATATTCACAGTTTATTTGATTTTTTTTCTGTGCTCTCCAGGTTCCCTCACAGTCTCTCCACCTATTTCTCACATTTACCAACAGAGATCAATACTCCAGAAGAAAATAAGGTAAGCAAAAAGGTTTGTTTAGTTTTCAGAAATTGAGGGAGAGTAATACTAAAATGATAATAAACCTTTTTTTAATTGGGGGCCACACCCTGTATTGCTCATGGGTTGCTTCTGGCTCTCCACTCAGGTTTTACTTAACTCACTACTGCTGGTGCTCAGGGAGCCATATGGATGGCTGGGAGATCAAACCCGGATCCACAGCATACAAAGCAAGCACTCTACTCAATGTACCATCTCTCCAGTCCCAAATCTTATCCTTGAAACAAAGGACCAGGAAGATCACTTTGCTCCAATAAGCATTGGAGGTAAGATTAAAACTCAGGTTAGAGGGGCCACAGTGATAGCACAGCAGGTAGGGTATTTGCCTTGAACATGGGAGGTTGAGCTGGGTTTGAGTCCCAGCATCCCACATGGTCCTCCGAGCATCACCAGGAGTAATTCCTAAGTGCAGATCCAGGAGTAACTCATGATAATCACTGGGTTTACACCAAAAAAAAAAATCCTCAGGTTAGATTCCAAAGACACTTAGGATCTTGCTAGAAGATTCTGAAACCCCAAGTACCTAAAATAAAAAATGAGAACATATCCCAATTGATGAAGGAGGGAGGAAGTTTAAGCTGTTCAGTGCTTTTGGTTTTTTACCAACCCTTTTTGAAGGGATCTAAGTAAAGGAACATGAGACATATTCATATACATATTTATATTTACTCCATTCAACTGGTGGCCTCCAGAAAGAGCTTGGTGGAAGGGGTTTGAATTAGCTGCAATCAGCTTGTTGCCATGTTAGCTCTGTTTAAAAAGGGCAAGGATGTCTATTTGCTCTAGCCGGAGCATGGTGTACCGATTGGGGGAGGTTTATCATCTGCCTCTAATAGCACTGGGCCCCAAATGGCACGGAGCAATTTTCTGCTTTCATTTCCGCAGCACTTGAGAAAAATCTGGGGGGCAATTTTTAGTCTCAGGCAATATTTCTTAATGTTTTTATCTCTTAGAATTGCTACTTAATTCTCTTTTTTTTCCCTCACTCTCAAAGTTTAAGGCAGAGTCGGCCATTCTGTACCTCAGTTTGAATCAGAAGGAATAAAAGAAGGGTCAGGGGAACAGAGCAGTGTGTTCAGGTCAGGGGACGGAGAAAGTGAGTCGGCTCAATCACAGGGCAATTTCTGGCGGAAAACAGAAACCACTTCTCCCTCCTTTTATCCCGCGTAGATTTGTCTGCAGAATTATTTCCCCTGACTAGTATGTGTTCGGTGCCTTGAATTCTGGCATTTCCTTTATTTTGTCTTTATCATAAATGCTAGCATTTCCATCCATCTTTTTCAAGTGAATTTATAGGCTGAAAGTATAGTACTAATTTGATCGAACCTCAACATTTAGAGAGAGCCCCTAATAATGTCTCATTACTCACAGCCCACGAAGACACACTCTTAATTGACATAAAGTGGCACCTACTACTTAACTTGGTATCTTAAAGTGACATAACCATTGTTTGAAAGCATTTAATTTTCTTTCTACTACTTATATTTTGATGACTCTACAAATCTAACAGTTGATTTGACCAACCACCTGTGATTGTTCATGTGTTTTGTTCACAAAACATCCCTCCTGCAAAACTCTCATAATAATGGAGAGGCTGATGAATAACTAATAGAAGGTTCTTTCTGGATCTGTGATGGGAGAGAGATCTCACAGCTTTGCCATTTCCCTGGCAGCCAAACTTGTCCCGGGACTTGAAACCTCACTCATGGTTCCAAATGGAATTAATTCTTGCCATTCATGCAAAGCCCTTGTCTGACTGGTCCTGGATGCCCTGGAACCAACGGGTTGACTCCTTTCACATGTCTGACAAGGAACAGGTTCCAGACAAAGGGTGGAGAGATGGGTCTTGGTAACCACAGGTTGCTGTGCAAGTGCTCTTATAAAGTCCATTTTCTTTACATTTATAATGGCAAAAAAAAAGGATGATACCTTCCTCCAAAGACTAGACATTGAGCTCCCATTTGACCCAGCCATACCACTCCTGGGAATATACCTGGGGAAACCAAAAAAAAAATACATAACATACAGCAGAAACACCATCCGCACATACAGCAGAAACACCATCCTCACTTTTATTTTCATAGCAGTACTATTCACAATAGCCAGAATCTGGAAACAACCAGTGTGCCCGAGAACTGATGACTGGATAAAGAAAAAAAATTTTTTTAACATTTTATTATACCACCGTGAGATATACAATTACAACGTTGTTCACGCTTGGGGGTTTCGGTCACACAGTGTTCCAGCACCCCGCCTCCACCAGTGCCCCTCAACCACCACCCATGTCCCCAATTCCCTCCCCCCCCACATCCTGCCTAAATGGCAGGTTCTGGATAAAGAAATTTTGATACATTACACAATGGAATACTACACAGCTGTCAGGAAAAAATCAAGTTATGAAATTTGCCTATAAATGGACGGACATGGAGGATCATGTTGAGTGAAATTAGCCATAAGGAAAAAGACAGATATAGAATGACTGCATTTATTTGCATGACATAAATATATATACATATTATGATACCAATATATATATATATATATCCAAAGTCAGGCAAAACATCAATCAGGAGGTCTTGTCAAAAGGAGGAAGTTACCCACAAACGTGCCCTTCTCTGTCTTATCTTAGCTCTGTCTTGCCTAGTCAGAGGCTAGGTAAGACAGAGAAGGGAACAGTGTGCTAATTATTGTCAAAAGTGCTAATACCAACCTAGAACTGAGCATTAAATACAACCAAAAAGATACACGTGATAACCTCTAAATGTATGAATTACAATCCACAATGTGTAAGAGAAGGAAGAGAGAAAGAGAGAGAGAGAGAAAGTGAAAAAAGAGAAAAGAGATAAAGAACCCTGCCATAGAGGCAGGCTAGGGAGGGGGAGGGAGTTGGGGACATTGGTGGTGGGAAATGGGCACTGGTGGAGGGATGGGTGCTGGAACACTGTATGACTGAAACCCAAAAATGAACATCTTTGTAATTGTATATCTCACGGTGGTATAATAAAATATTTTTTTTAAAGGATGATATATTATATTAAGGACAGGGAGCACTATAGCACAAGAGGAGTGAGGAAAAGACTTTTGAAACTGAAGGTAAGAGGGAGAAGGGAGCAACACAGCTAGCTCCACATTCCTCTCTTCTCAAAAACAGAGCAGTGGTTCCTTCATAGAAATGATGAGGTTCCATTGGACCACGGCTTTTAGAAGCCGCCTCATTCAGACCTTCCTGGCACTGGTGAGAAAGTAATGGAGTAGCAGAAAATGATTTTAGGGCCAGCTTTCCTGAGTCCCCACTAGTGATCTCCTCACTGCTTTGCCAACACTCCAAACTGACACTTATAAAGAGCTTTTTAACATGAAGAAAAGCCACTGTGCACGTGTTTTAATACAGCCTCTGCTTAAAGGTGCATCTGGCCCCTACCTGAGAATGGTCATGCACCATTTAGTTGCTGTAGCAGATAGATTAGGGAAGGTCACCCATGGCAAGGGAATTCTGCACAGCAGTAAAACCACCTAGCCCTAAGGCTATCAGGACCCAGCATGTGGCTACAGCAACCAAGACTTGATCAGACCTTTACCTGGAGCTAGCCCAGACCAGAGAAGGCTGGATTCACCCTCCCAGAGTCACTGCAGGGAGAACAAAGGTGAAGAGAAGTTTCTGAAGAAGACCATCCCAACTCTATCCCCTTTGGCAATCACCTTAGCAATGGACTCTGACCTAGCTAGAAAGTCCCATGTGGACAGCTTGGGAAAAATCCGATAAAAACCAACTTGAACAAAGGAAGCATGTGCATATGCTGCTGGAGTATATGGCTGTTTGTGTCCATGTGGCCAATCAAGCACATGTGGTGCCTGAGCACATGTGTCACCTGCATTTCTCCTCTTGACGTGTACTTTCATGTCTGATGCTGAACTGTGTATAGGAGTGCTCTGTCTTTGGAGAAACCCATGTTCTCTCTTGAGCGTGTTTCTCTGTCTGTCTGTCTGGCTGGCTGGCTGGCTGGCTGGCTGTCTGTCTCTCTCTCTCTTCTCTCTCTCTCTCCTCTTCTCTCCTCTCCTCTCCTCTCCTCTCCTCTCCTCTGCTCCCCTGAAATTTTTTTCTGTAAGGAAAACAAGGACCTATAAACTCTGGGTAAGGCCTAAGACTTTCTTTCTTATCCTAGGCTTTCTTTCTTATCGTGCAAAGAGCAGTATCTCGCTCCAGCCTGAGCCAATGGTTTCCTTAAAAATCGGGTGATAGGGATTAACTCCCTCCTTTGCAGACCAACAAAACATTGGGTATGGCTTGATGGCTACCAAGTGCAGCTGGTGGCACTTTCCTAGTCCCAGCCTTCCCAACCAGTCCAGAGGTGGCACAGGGACAACAGGAGGAAAGTGGCCATCTCCCCTCTCTGTGTCACACGAGCCTCTCTGAGCGGGAGAAGTGCAGGCAAAGGCAGTACCCACTGGTTTCATTAGCCAACTGGGAATTGGCTACATTTCAATGTGCATTTCAACATCCAACTACATTTCACACACGTCAACGTCCTCACTCACCTTGCAAAGAGCAAAACCAAAGAGCTACCTCATCCCACAATAAATTATGTGCCTTTCTGGGGAACATGCTTTTTAAACCAGAGCCCCAGAAAAAAGCCTTACAGAACATGCAAACCTTTCAAAGGGAAAAAGGTATTTTTAACAAAACAGAAAAGCTTGTGCATAAACCATAAGGAGTTTGATTTTTGAAGATAAAACTTTGGCAGGGAAAATGGCTCATTATGCCTCCACAGTTTGAGCTGTACCCAAAGACCGGCATGAGTTTAAGAAAGAAAGAAAAAAGAAGGACAAGCATTCAAGGAATTTCTCAACCAAAGGAGCGAACTATTATACCCCTAGCTGGAAATAACCTATTTAGAGAACACAAACATGCCATGTCTTCTCAGCTATTTTGCATTTCCATTTAGGAACTTCAGGCAAAAAAAAAAGGGGGCAAGAAATAGTGATTGCAAATGGCCTGATTATCTTGACAACTGCTATACACCTTCCTAGGCGTGACGCTCCCACAAGCCTCTTAAACAACCCCATGAAATTCGGAACATCGCTTGGTTCCACTACCTACAGGGAAACACAATTCTCCTCGGGAGCTACCCACAGCTGATGCAGCTGACAAATGTGATCTAATCAAGTCTATAAGCATTTCAGACAGGTGCGTCTCTCCCCCAACCTTGGAAATCACCCTGAATAATTCATTATCTAATATGTTCCTCTAAGCCAACATACCTGCAGGAGAAAGAAAAAAAATGTTGCTTTGTGGCACTTTTTTGTGGGGGTTGGGGGGAATGAAGGCCTTAGCATTCTTGAATTCTTGTAGGAAACATCATGAAACCCTCTTGCTTTTCTGTTTAAAAATTTGATGTTTGACTGGCTGTGCTCAAGGATTACCCCTGGGAGGCCTAAGGGGATCATATGAAGTATCAGCGCTAGAACCCAGGTTGGCTGTGTGTAAGGCAAGCTTTAAGAATCTTCCAGAGACCCACAGCTGCCTGCTCGACTCACGTGGAGTAGCCCATGGAGCCACGGAGGACGGTAAATGACTCAGCCCCTGGCCGAGACCAACATAGCTCCTAGGGCCAGCAGAGACATGAGGGAGGAGGCCGTACCAGCTGGACTTGGAGTGGGGATTGGGGCCTCTCACCCCCCCATCCCTTCCATCTCCGTGCCCCAGTGGGTGTCGCTGCAAGCATGCAGCCACCACAACCAGCAAAGCTGGACAAGAGACAGACCAGACCCACAGCTGCACCAGCGCCGCGGCTGCTCTGTGACCGCATGACAGACTTAGATAATCAAGTTTAGAGCCAGGTCCTTCCCAGGATCTTTCACATATATACACTGTAATGATCATTGTAGTTGTAACAAACTGGGGTGGCTGATGGGGGAATGGTAATGTTAGACTAGAAATTCACCATTGAATGTACTCATAAAGACTTACATGATAAACCGTAAATATATGTAGGGCAAGTCACATTGTATAATAGAAGAGAGTGAGAGAAATACAGAAACAGAGATGGAGATAGAGAAAAAGAGAGAAAGAAAAGGTGCCTGCTATAGAGGCAGGATGGGGGTGGTTGGGAGGGAGTGTGGGGACATTTGTTATGGGAATGGGGCACTGGTGGAGGGATGGGTGCTGGAACACTGGATGACAGACACCCAATTATGAACATCTTTGTAACTGTATATCTTGCGATAGAGTAATAAAAATTAAAAAAAAAGAATCTTCCAGTTTCAATGTCTGTATTGCAAACTGCAATGTACAATATGAGAGACAGAGTGTCTGCCCTGAAGGCAGGATGTGGGGAATAGGGGTGGGAGGGAAACAGGACTCATAGGTTCTAGGAAAATGTGTACTGGTAGAGGGATGGGTGTTAGAACACTGAGTGACTGAAACCCAATCATGAACAGATTTGTAATGGTCCATCACATGATTCAATTTTAAAAAATTTAGAAAAAATTTATTTGTTGTTTGGCAGGATTATCTCACTTACCTGTGGTATATAGAATAAGTGGGTGGGGGAATGTTATGCACTGAAGGGAGAATGTCTAGACCACCCTTGACTCCAGAGTATAGGAAGAAGGGCAGAGAGGGAAAGAAATTGATGAGGTCAAGAAGATGGAAAAGGGAAGAAATGGAGGAACAGGGGTCAGGAGTCGTGGGTATGTGGGTGATGTGGGAGAGTGGTGTAGCCATATATCCAAATCACAGACTCAACAACACTGAAAACATGAGCTCTAAGCTGCGACCATCTGGGGCCAGAGAGCTAGTGCAACGGTAAGGTGCTTGCTTTGCATGCGGCCAACCCAGAATTAGTTCCTAGCACCTCATATAGTCCCTTAAGTACCACGAAGAGTGAGTACTGAATGCAGAGTCAGGAGTAACTCCTGAGCATCACCAGATGTGGTCCCAAACCCAAAAATAAATAACAAACTACCGCCACCCAACTTTGAAATGTGCCTGTCATGGTGACAGGTGGGAGGACAGGGAGGGGAGCACGAGGCAGCACAAGGATGCTCATGAATGGAGTGCTCCTTCTGATGTGCTCCTTCTGACACCGACACTGGGGGTTGGAATTGGTTTTATAACATTTTACTCCAAAGACACCTCTAGCAATAACTTTGTGAATCACAGCTCTTTAAATTTAAAGAAATAAATAGCGGGGAGAGGTTAGTACTTGGGAAATGTGAGCCTTGCCCCTCTGCAAAGAATTTTTCTGCTGATTTATACACACACACACACACACACACACACACACACACACACACACACACACACACCCCCCCTCTGAGTCTAAGAGAAACATCTCAGTTGGCGCCTACCTGTTTCTGCCGGAACCTCCTCCTCCTTCCTCTCTTGGTCTCACCACACTCCCATGTGTGCTCCTGCACAAGGTGCTCTGAGCACCTTCCTGGTCCATGCCAGAATCTACACCAGTGCCCAGATCCCCCTCTATTTCAGCCCCCTCTCTCTTTCTCACCTGCTCCTCACTCCCCTCTGACACTGTCACTTGTCACTATCTGGACTAGCAAGCTGGGCTGCTTTGGCATCACCCATTGGATTTCAGAGTGACAAGGCTCAGCATATCCACCTCCCTTATTAAAAACCAACCCTTAACTGTCTCCCTTTTATATGTGATTCTCCAATATTAATGAACACCTCCAGATTTGGGGGCCCCATTCCAGAATTTCTGATTTGAAAGTTCTGAGATTAAAAACAGGGATTTATAATAAAGGCCCCAGGAGCTGTCCCCGTGGGTGTGACAATTTTAAGTGCTATACTGTTTACCACACTGGGAGTATTTGGGGAGAGAGAGGTCACCAACAAAGTTTTGGGCTCTTTACTCTAGCACTGCCAATCAGTGAACCTAGTGTTTATTCATAATCCAGTGTTTGTGCTCTTCAAAGGATTATTATGAGCAGGCATGTTGTAATTCTTAGTTACCAAAAAGCAAAGCTCTGAAGCAACAGGCTTAATATAATTATGATTTGGAAGGGGTGAACAATGGTGAAGATGTAGGATACATACAACCACAGTTAATACATACAACTATGTCAGTACATACAACCATCACTGGAGTTTTTAGATTCATCACTTAGCTACTTAGCTATTCAATAACAACTACACCTCAAGTTCTTTTTTTTTGGGGGGAGAAAAATAAGATATATTTTTAAATAGAAAGTGAGCCGACTAACATAACCAAAACAAAGATCAGGGAATGTACATTCTGGATGAAAGCAAATTCTTTCCAATAAAGGAAGAGAGAAATGAAACCTAAGAAGGAAAATGCATTGTTTTCCTTGTACAGGACTGAGGGAGAACAACCACCTTCATCTTCTCCGTGTCTTTTTCAAGATCCTTGGGTTGACAGGATGGTGGCCTCTTCTCCAAGTGATAACCAAGTGGCGTTTAGTTATGAGGTATCAGAAACCCTCTCTGGTGCCCCTGTCCTTGTCCATTCCCATTGGGACCTCAAGTTCTTTGAGGGCAGAGTATAATATCTTTTCCTCCCAATTGGCACAGAAAACACTACCAGAAAAAAGGGAAAGGGAGGGGGAATTTTTTAAAATCCATAAACTCAGAACAAACCTTACAATAATTCTGGTTCATTTGGCAAGGATGAGATTCAGGCATTGCTGGTTTCAGAAAGAATACCGTGAGACTGCAATATACAGCCCACGTTGAGATTCACCATGATCTACTGTTCTTAGAAATCTTTATCTCTGTACTGTGTTAACATGATAAAATAATAACTAAGGTTCTCTAACAATCAGATTGTACTATATGTATCTCATTGGCCATTTAATCTAAGGTTCAGTTTCATCATTTATAACTTGGGGATAAAGTAACTGCACATCCTGTTTCTCAAGAAAAGTCTGAAAACAGAACATCCAAATAATATGGACATTCCTCCAAAAACTAGAAATTGAGTTCCCATTTGACCCAGCTATACCACTTCTGGGAATATACCCTGAGAGACCAAAAGTACACAGCAAAAAATACTATCTGCACTTCAATATTCATTATAGTACTGTTCATAATAGCCAGAATCTGGAAATAACCAGAGTGTCTGAGAACAGATGACTAGATAAAGAAACTGTGGTACATCTATCTACACAATGGAATACTATGCAACTGTTAGAAAAACTGAAATCATAAAATTTGCCTATAAATGGACAGACATAGACATCATCATGCTGAGTGAAATGAGCCAAAGGAAAAAGGACAGATATAAAATTACTGCATTCTTTTGTGGGACATTAAAAAATTAGTGTTCGGGGCCAGAGTGATAGCCAAGCGGGTAGGGTATTTGCCTTGCATGCGGCCGGCCTGTGCCGCCCGGGTTCAATCCCCCGGGCGTCCCATATGGTCCCCCGAGCACCGCCAGGAGTAATTCCTGAGTGCAGAGCCAGGAGTAACCCCTGAGCATTGCCGGGTGTGGCCCAAAAAAAAAAATAGTGTGGGACTGATATCCAAGGCCAGGAGAAATGGACCAAGAGGTTTTGTCAATGGTTGGTATCTACCACAGTTGTGTGGGGACAGAGGTTAGGTAATGTAGAGAAGGGAACAGTGTGCAAATAATTGTTGGAAATGGTAACACCAGACTAAACTGAGTATTGAACGTAGGTAAAGGGATATACATAAAAACTCTCAATATGTGCATTGCAAGCCACAGTGCACAAAAGAAAGGAGAGAGAGAGAGAGAGAGAGAGAGAGAGAGAGAGAAGAAAGCTGCCTTGGAGGCAGCTGGGGAAACACCTGGGGACACTGGTGCTGGGAAGGTGCTCTGGTGTAGGAATGGGTGCTAGAAGACTGAAACCCATTCTTGAACAGCTTTGTAATGTTATATCTCATGGTGATATAATAAAGAATTATAATAATAAAGAGATAACATCCATTCACTATTCACTGACACCTTTGCTCTTTTCTTTACTGCTTTATTCATTCACTTAACAAATACTAACTGATGACCCACCCCACACACACACACACACACACATACTGAGCACTGCTATAAGTCATGTGAACAGAGCAGTGACCAAGACAAACCGACTCATCCCTGTCCTTATGGGACTTAACCATGTCCTGGAAATATAGCACATGTTGAACAAACGCTTATTACAACTGTTTTGCAAACTAGAGGCAATAAGGATTGCCTGCTCACCATGACAGGCCAGAGAGAAGACAACATGCTTTACATATTTCAAAAAGTTATATTCAGATAAACGGTTATATTTCTTTATGATTCTAATTCATATTACATTCAGAGGGCCAAAGTTGTGAACAATGAAATTTCATTTATTTGAGTTGTGGATTTTCTGCCCACAACTCAAAAGATAAGCTATGAGAACTGACTATATAACATAGGTTAACTGAGAACTGGAGAGGATGTTAGAGATCAACAAACAAAGTCCTCTGGTATGGAGGAGAACTGCAACGTCCTCTGAAAATCAACTGGCCTTCCCAAAACAGGAAGCTGGCTCTTTCAGGTCAGCTATGGAGGTTGTTTTCATTGGTGAATGTTTCACACTGCATGGTCAGTGCCTTGCAAAGGAAAGATTTTGAACAAATGTTTGTTGATCAACAGAATGAACAAGAAAAGCATAAAATAAAGGTCAATGTTAATCTTGGCTCAGGGAATACACATTGAACATTAGGCAGGCAAACAGGCAACTTTTCAACTGGATATTTTCAAAACAAGACAAAAAGCCTATAAATATCTTGTCTTCTCTAATAAAGCACAATAGGTAAGCTCTGGTGCAATATTAAATAAATTTTGTAACAAATAAGTCTCTTTTCTATGTAAATTAATAAAATACCTTTTTACATTATTTTTAGCTATCTAGGTTCTTAGCCTTTACTTAATGATGATGCACTTGATTAAATAAAATGAAAGAAAAATGAAAAGTTCTTTCAGACATTAAAATGAATAATGAGTTTAGACTTAATCCAAAAGCAATTTAACTTTAAACATTCATATGAAATTAAATGAGCCATTGAATTTGCTATATAAGCAAGCATTAATCTTATCAAGCTATGAAAACTAGAAGCTATACAGTGACCCATTAATTTCAGAGCCTACTACAAGGTCTGTTTAATGCCCGCACTTCATTAAAAAGTCTTATGCCACAGCATAACGGCTTTTTCATAAAAGTTTAAATGCTGATTCATTTTTAACTGCTCCCATCATGTGATAATCAACAAGATTCTGACTTCAAATCTAAATATAGATATAATGTCGTCATCAGAAAAAAATTTTACATGTGGCCAGCTTCCAGCAAAAAAGAGGAAATTTATAACGCTGGAAAGTGGATAAGGTAACTCATCAAAACCTATTCCCCCTTGATCCAAGGGTATCTCTTTTGTTTAAAAAATTTGTAATTCTTGGGGAGACAACAGTAGTAAGGCCCTTACTTGAGCACTGCCATACCCCAAGTGCTGCAAGGAGTAGTTCCTGAATACCAAGCCAGCATTGCCAGGTGTGGCAAAAAAAAAAACCCAAAAACAGAAAAAAAGGAAAGAAACAAATTTATAATTTTCCAGTTACGTGACTAGCTATCACTGTCACATACAAGCAAAATTTTTGTCATTGAATTATGTTGGTCAAAAGAAGCACTACAGTACAGAAAACATGTGCTATATTTGGATGCAGTTCAATATTGAAATAAAGATGTATTTAAAATCTTTCTCCACATAAAAAAGCTGCTGAATCATAATTTCATCAGAGATGTTATATTCCAACTTTAGGCTTCACATGCAACAAGTCCATCTGATTTGTGGTAGAAATCAGAGCACATGAAGGATGGAGGAGAAAGAATGAAAGAGCAGCAAGGCTGTGCTTAAGTACCTTATAAAATATTTAACTAAATGGCAAATCTATAATGCCATTCTACGTGGCACTTCATGAATCAGTACTGGAAGATAAGGGATAGAGGGAGAATAGACAGTTAAAAATTTGAAATACGTGATTTTTGCTAGCAGCATGGGGCCCTATCAACTTTATTTTATGCCATATAAAAAACCCACAATCGATATAACAATAAAGAGGCAACCAATATGAGCAAGGGTGTGAACTCACATGTGCACTTATTTCATTGCATTGAGATTAAGTTAAGGAATTACTTATTAATTACTTAGCATTTTAAGACACATTAATAAATATCAGATCCTCTTTAATAAATATCAGGTCCGTTTCCAACAAATGAGTAAATTAAAAAGCTGTGCTTTCACGGCCGGCCCATGCCGGCCCGGGTTCGATCCCCGGCATCCCATATGGTCCCCCGAGCACCACCAGGAGTGATTCCTGAGTGCAGAGCCAGGAGAAACCCCTGAGCATTGCCGGGTGTGACCCAAAAAAGAAAAAAAAAAAGAGTTCCCAGTTGGTGATCGTTCTGGGAGTTCTCTTCAAAAAAAAAGCTATGCTTTATATATACAATATATTTCACATATGTTGTGAGTATATTATGTATAGAGACCACAGTTATATAGATATATAGATATAGATATTATATCTATACCACAACCCCTATATATATGTATATATATATATATATTTATATATGAAACTTTAAAAATTGAAAATATCAAGAGCAGATTAAATCAAGAAAAGAAAAAAATAGAGAATTCAAACATGAGTTATTTAAAGTTAGGCATTTGTACAAGTAAAAAATGAGAATAAAAATGAATGATGAGGGGCCAGAGAGATAGCACAGCGGGTAGGGGTTTGCCTTGCATGCGGCCGACCTGGGTTCCATTCTCTGGCATCCTATATGGTCCCCTGAGCACCGAGCACCGCCAGGAGTAAATCCTGAGTGCAGAGCCAGGAGTATATATATATATATATATATATATATATATATATATATATATATATATATATATATATATATATACTATTCTCTAGTTTTTATAGACTGTCATCATTCTTTTTTTTTCTTTTTTTTGGGTCACACCTGGCAAATGCTCAGGGGTTACTCCTGGCTCTGTATATATACATATAGGTATGTATATATACATGTGTATATATACACATGTATATATACATACCTATATACATACCTATATATACACCTATATATAGGCATATGTAGGTGTATATATCTCTATATATACACCTATATATATATATATAGATTTCAATTCTAGAAAATTGAAGAGGAAAACAAAACCTCTTCTCAAAAATGATGCTGGAGGCAGCAGTGTGGAGGGGTGAGGTGTTGGGAGTTTGGATGGAGAAGCGGGCTGGAGAGATAGTACATCAGGCATGGTGTTTGCCTTGCTTGTGACCAACCCAGGTTCAATCCCCAGCACCCCATATAGTCCCCCAAATCCTATAAGGAGTGATCACTGAGGACTGCCAGTGTAGCTACAAAAAAAAATGGTACTGGGAAAGAGATTAGTCACATTCAAAAGAATAAAATTGCACAACTATCTCACACCTACTATTTCACACCATGCACAAAGCTTTTCACGAATGGACTGAAGACTTGAGAGTTAGACCCACATCCATGAAATACATTATAAGGAAACATAGGCAAAATATTCTATGGCAAAGACTTCAACAATTTGACTCCATTGTCAAGGAATAAATAGATAGATAAATATATGAATAAAAAAATAACTAAACAAACAACTGGAATTACATAGAAGGTTTGAAAGTATGAAAATGAAACTATCCCTAAAACAAAAAAGACATCCCACTGCCAAATAAGAGAAAATATCCATATACCATGCTCCAATCACAGTCTGGTATCCGAGGTATCTAACGCTTAATAGACAACGGCCAATAAAAACAAATTCTTAGACTCTGATACTTATACTGAGAATTGAGATGACCGTGGGGATTGGAAGGAAGAGCACTAGAAGGTTCCTGTGGGTGGTGGTTATGGCGTGGTAGCATCATACCACTAAAATACAAAAAATAAACACTCTTGCAAATCAATCTGAGAGCAATTGAGCAAATAAATATAGCAAAGGAAACTGCAACCACCTGGACAAACCTAGAAAATATTTTACTAAATAAGTCAAGTGGCGCGCGGTTCATCAATAAATGCTGGATTTTGAGATGACTACAAAGAGTATGCTACCCGCACGGCAGAGCCTGGCAAGCTACCCTTGTCGTATTTGATATGCCAGATACCAGTAACAATTATAGACCTCATTCCCATGACCTAATGGAATGGTTTGAGGCTCTTTATGTTCCTGGAGCAAGCAGGTGTCCTTGGGCTCTACTTGCATGAGACAGGTCATATGGAGATGTTACTGGTGCCCGCTCGAGCAAATCAATGATGAACGGGAAGACAGTGATACAGTGAAATAAGTCAAATGTATATTTCAAAGAGAAAAAGAAAAAAAAAGAAAACACTGCACAATATATAGACACTAAAAAACTCAAACTCATAAAAACAGTAGAGTATTAAATGGTAGTTGCCATGCCTAAAAGGTGGGAGAAATGAGCAGGAGACAAAGTTTCAGTTATATAGGAATTACAGGGATTAATATACAGCAAGGTGAACTTTATTAATAATGCTGCATTGTGTACTTTAAAATTGGTTGAAAGTTTTAATTGCTCTTACCTCAAAAAAATAGTAATTATGTGACTATGATACATGTGCTAATGAACTGTTAATAACAGCTGTAGCCATTGAATTATATAAATACATATAAAATATCACATTGGAAACTTTGATATATATTTTATTTTAAAATTAACTTAATAAAAGTAAAGAGCTATTCCTAAAAGCAAATAATTATGGATATTAAAGCCTTAAGTGGGTATAATAAAAATGATTAAAAATTAATAAACAAAGCATTGGAATGAAAATGAGATTTTAAAAATCAGCAGACTATACACAGGAGAAATTCATGGGAGTAAATAAGAGCAGGAATTAATAAAAGAAATTATAGGTGATAAATACCCAATTTTGTTTTTATTGGCGTCCATAAAAGACAATGTGCTCAAGAAATGAATCTGGGGCTGAGGAGATTAACTCAAAGGTTTGGAGCACTTCCATCATGGGCACTGCTTGGCTCCCCTCCACCTGAACCTGAACCCCAGCAGGTCTGACCTTGAGTGGGCCCCAGAGGGCCCCAGATTGTGGGGTCTGGGCACTGAACCATCTGAACCACAGAACCTGGTTCTGAACCTAAGGAGCTGTCTCCTGGGCCCCCTGAACACTACTTGAAAGGCATCGCCCCTCCCCCAAAAAAAGGATTTCATTAGTAAACAACATGTTCAATAAATGCTTCATTTTTCTTAAGGAACATAACAATATACAAATGATCTAAACCACATCAAATATCAAATATCTCAAGGACATGGTGTATTCAAATCGTCTCATACCCAGGCCACTCTGATGACACATTTTACTACAATGTGGGAAATTCCAGCATTTGATGAATGAGATGTTTTTAACTCATGTTATAACTCTTTTTAATTATGATTTTAATTATCGATGTCTAATCAGTAGAACTTTTAAAACCAATCAGAGTAAAAGGTTGATATTTAATTATGTTTATCCTCTGAGGCAGGTGTTCTCATTGAAATACTATACCCTTATTCATAAAAAGAAAGTTAATATTAACTTGCAGGTTTGGGAAAAGGGAGAATTTTTGAGCAGCAATATACGTGATAAATTGAAATACCATGTTCACATATTAAAGCCTCACTGTGCCATAAGACAGTCTTCACAAGACACCACCAACTTTAGTACAAAGGATTAGTGAATTTTTATAAGTGTATTTTATAAGTGTATTTTTATAAATACACACCACAAATATGTTTTTTAATGAGATTTATTAACTGGATGTCCTAGAAAGTAGACATTTTAATGACTGGATAGTATTTTATGACAAGGCTATCACTATCACTATCTTCCCATTCATCATCTATTTGCTAGGGCAGGCACCAGTAATATCTCCATATGTCCTGTCTCATGCTAGTAGAACCCAAAGGCATCTGCTTGCTCCAGGAACATAAAGAGCCTCAAACCATTATATTGGGTCATGGGAATGACCTAATATAAATGTTACTGGTATTTGGCATATCAAATACGACACGAGCAGCTTGCCAGGCTTGCCATGTGGGTGGCATACTCTTGTAGTCACCTCTAAATAAAGCATTTATTGATGAACTGAGCAGCCGCTAGCGGCGGCAGTGAGCCAGACTGTGATAGTCTGGTCTGCTGGGTGGAGTTGTGACGAGAGGGAAGTCCGGATGTGGAAGATGGCAGGCCCCATGGAGACAGGGGTAGGGGGGTCATCTGGCTTGTTGTGAGGCTCTGCTGGGGTGGCAGGCCAGGGCTAGAACCCGCCATGCCTCCCGGGCGCCTCATGAGCCGCTGGGCACAGGGAGGGAGCAAGTAGCAGCTCTGCCCCATGTCTGAGAGTCTCTGGTTCAGCATACCTGGGCCGGATAAGGCTATAAGAACCTAAAAATATCTGTATTCCTGAATTACAACTGATCTTGATTCCTCAGACCTAGACCTTCTGGTCAAGCCATATAATACATTCTAGCCAACAGAATTTAAGTTTCAGTTTCAGTGGCATATAGCACACCCAGCCCTAGACCCCTAAAACCAGTATCATGCTGGTAAATAACAGGCAGCAATTGGGAAATGGGGGAAGACCTAGTTTGCAGCAGTTGCTGGTGTCCAATGTATGACTATGGCTAATGTCTAACTCTGGCTATGGCCAATGTCAAGGTACCCACACAACACCCCTAAACATGAAGTCTAAAAAAGACGTATGACATGGTATTTCTACTATACAATTATAAGACTGATATCATGGATATTAGTCTAATAACATTTTGGAGAAGTTTTATTGTTAATATAACTGACTTGTTAATTCACAAAATTTTTCCCATTGGTCATATTTTATTTTTTTTTTTGGGTCACACCCGGAAATGCCCAGGGGTTTCTCCTGGCTCTGCACTCAGGAATTACTCCTGGTGGTGCTCGGGGGGACCATATGGGATGCCGGGATCGAACCCGGGCTGGCAAGGGCCGGCAGCGTGCAAGGCAAGCGCTCCACCCGCTGTACTATCACTCCGGCCCCCATTGGTCATATTTTAAACCCAACTCAAATTCGTAAAAGTTCACCAAGAATCATGTTTCAGGGGCCGGAGAGATAGTCCTGTGGGTAAGGCATTTGCCTTGCACGCAGCCGGCCCATGCTGGCCCGGGTTCAATCCCGGCATCCCATATGGTCCCCTGAGCACCGCCAGGAGTAATTCCTGAGTGCAGAGCCAGGAGTAACTCCTGAGCCTTGCCGGGTGTGACCCAAAAAGCAAAAAAAAAAAAAAAAATCATGTTTCATTTAAGGCAGTACATGGATATGTCTTAAATTCATAATTAAAGGAAGGAGTTATGAAGTAATCACCAGAATTCTAAAATACATATATATCTTTTCAATCATATGACGCCTAGACTTAAAGAATCAGAATACACATTTGAACAAGACCCAAGTCTTGTGAAATTTTGTTTGCTTGTTCTTGTGCCACACTCAGTGGTTCTCAGGCTTATTGCTGAATCTGTGCTCAGGGATCACCTAACAGGGCTTAGGGAACCATCTGCAGTGCTGGGAATTGAACTGGGGTGAGCCACATGCAAGGTAATAATTCCTTAACCTGTTACAATGTCTCCAGCCATAGTATTTTGGAAAGTTTGAGAAACACACACATCAAACACACTTTATAGAAGCCCAGCAAATGCTTTAAAACTCAGGTGAGGAGAAAAAAAAGCAAATATGATATCACAAAAAGAAACAAAATTCCCAAGCAATATCATGAGGGGAAAGCATAACTTTAAATTTAGCATTATTTTCATATTTTATTATATAGAAATACATACAATTATATTTTCAGTACAAACAGTCTCCAAAGGCTTTTTAGCCTAGTTCTTTCATTGTATCTAAGGTTTTGAGCTTGATCACATACAGAATAGGGAATTACTGAGCCAGAGAATGGCACGTTAAATCTGAATGACAGGACCCGCCTTGGGTTTATATGAGCATGTCAGTGAGGGAAGTTGGAGACAGCACAGTGCTTAGGAAGCAGAGATTTCTCTGGCCCTGAGAAATTGCAGGGTCAGGTGGGAAAGGCCGCCACAGTTTGGGGTTTGTGTGTCAGGTAGACAATGACTGTGGTAGCAGCACTCACTCATCCAGTTAGAAGAGGGAGCCCTCCCCCACAACTGGATAGTCAAGGGGGGCGCTGGGGGCATCTACGAGACACTGCATAACATGGTGAGGACACCCCACTTGGCTAGAGCATTTCAGGATACACGCAGAACAAAGTTGTGTCGAGTCCATGAGAGGAAAAATGCTCCTAGGAATATTCCTGGGAAAATATGTTTCAACCAGGTTGTGCTAACAAATAAAGAGCTCCACAGCTGCCAACTCTCTAAGACTCACTGGGAATTGTGGACGTCAGGGCTTGTGACTCAGCATGAAGGCAAACGTGGGATTCTGCTGGCTCTTTTCTTAGGGTGTGGAGAAAAGCAAGTCCAAAGGCAAGGGTGAAGGTGCAGTTAACTTGAAACTGAAGCTCTCTGAGGTGTTTCCATCAGTGAAGGTGAGACATGGCACGTGCCTCCAGAGAGCAATGGGGGAAACCCCTCAGCCTCACCTCCAGCAATAGACTTCCTAGCAGGGAGTGTGCTGCCAATTTCTATAGAGCTGAATCACGAAGGCCAAATGCCTTTGCCTGTCAGTTATTCTGAGTGACAAAATCACAGCACTCCAGCACTGCCATAGGATGATACAAAACTGATGGACTCTGTTGGAGAACAGGTTTAGCTATTCTGGGAGTTTTGTTGTTTTGCCCACTCTCAGCTTAATCTATTTAAGCCAAGGTTCATTCTAATGAGACCTCGCTCCTATGTAAACACTGCTAGAGGGTGTGGCAGTTACAGAAGTCACCTTGATTGAATAACTTCTGACTTATACATCTACTAAGACTTCTATGTTTTCTAGATTGGGCACAGCTCCTCTTTATACCCACTGCACCCAGCGTGGGACAGTTAGAATTTACCAGGAGACTACCACCCTGGCTACGCTGAGACTATAGGAAGACTCTAAGAAGGATCGTACTAGTTTGCTCTAAGCAGGCAAGTGTGACCCTTTCAGTACACGAGAACAAGATACTCAGAATCACCCTGGTGCAGATAATAATAAGAAGGACCTTGTAGGTACCATCTAGATTACATAAAGCTCTTTCTGTAACTTAAGTAAAGATGTATTGCTTTATTTTTTAAGATGTATTACTTTATATCAACCTCCTCTCTCTCTCCAGTGTTTTACATAAGAGATAATCTCGGAATTAGTCCTTGGTGTAACCTTTGTTTATATCTGCAATAGGGTGTGGCACTGCTCTTCTGCACTCTGTTTAGAGTTCTTTGTTGACATGACCCTCCCGGTTGGATTACTTTAGCGTATATAAGGGGCTGACTTGAGGCTCCCTTCACTTTTTGGCCTTTTAGCTTTCGGCTTTTGGTTCCTCAGCTTTCAGCTTTTGGCTTTTGGCTCTTTGGCCTTTTGCTCCTTCTTCTGGGTAGGACTCAGCTCGGGTGAGATCCTCTCTCTCTTTGGTGGAAGACTTAGGCTCTTTTGTATGGTCTAAGTTCGGACCAGAGCTAAAGTTTGTTCATTATATTGGAGTGCTGTGGAAGAGCTTTTGTACTATTAAAAGCCTATTTGGAACAGCACCGACTCTGTTCCCTCGGCGTCCTCGGAGGTAGAAGAGAACTTCTGTCCTGACACTGTCAGGGGACCCCAGCGGCTTCCCCAACAGGACTCAAATAGGTGGGCGTGAGACATCTACGCAGTCATGTTCCATGTGTCCAACCTAACTGAAGCCATGTAGGAAATTGGTCCATACACACTCATGCACACAGTCAAGATAATAGGGAGGTTAACAATATTACCTGCATATATGAATGGCTCCCCACATTCACAGCAAATATGCCACATTGCCCACATTTATCTCACACACACACACACACACACACACACACACACACACACACACACGAACCATCTGTGCCACACCAAATTAATCTGCCTATGTGCAAACTAACACCACAAACCACTAGTCATCCAGGAGTAAAGGGGACTAACTCAGAGGGCTTAAGCTGAGAGATAAGGGATAGCCCCAGAACTAACCAAAAAATGCTTTCAGCTTACTAATAGGTGATATTCGGCAGCAGAACAAACAGTGGAATCCCAGAACTGGGTACGTCTTTGGGAATGAGAGAACTGTGCATGGTACTCTGCAACGAGCCTGAGGCATGAGCCTGGCTGGCCAGATGGGGAGGAACTGATGTTCCGCTTCCGCTACTGCAGGCGTTTTCCACCTTCCCCCCCCCCTCCGTCTGAAGCGTCTCTTCTTCTTTTTTCCTCTTTTCTTGGTCAGTCAGTCATAACCTAGTTTTCTTTCTTTCCTCTTTCTCACCTTCAAAGTACCTTTGTAAGTGATAGCTCTTATATATCAACGGTGAAATCTTTATTATGGATTATAGCAACATTTTAAAACATTGATAGGATAGAATATATAGACCAATATGCAAAAGGGAAAACATTAGGATGCATCTTTGTGTGGGAGTAAACTTTTTGTTTCTGTTACATATATGGGTATGAGTTAATGAAATTATTTTCAACTGTGTTTTATGCTCAGGAAATTTTGACAGTCACTGAGATATAGTAGCTCATAACTGAGGAAATATTTGTATTGTTAATGTAATAGACAAAGATCTAGGTGCAGTATTCTAAAAGGATCATATTGACTATTAAATGCATTTCAACGTTGTTATTTAATAAAATTAATACTTCTCAAAAAAAAGGCTGGAGCACATGTTTCACAAGCAAGAACCCAGAGTTCTATCCCTTGCACCCACACAGTCCCCAAGCACCAAACGTGCAGTATGACTACAACACTATTCAGAATAGCCAAAATCTGGAAACAACCCTAGTGTCCAGGAAGAGATGACTGGATAAAGAAACTATGGGTACGTATACACAGTGAAATACTAACTGCCTATCAGAAGATGAAACCATGCAATCTGCTGTTGTGTGGATGGATCTGGAGATTTTCAGGCTGAGACAAGTCAGTCAAAAGAAAGGGACAGGGCAGAATAGTCGCTCCCATTTGTGGGATATAAAGAATCATAGAAGGGCAATAACAAATGCCAAAAGGACAACAGAAACAGAACTGGCCTTCAGTAGGGAGCATATGGAAGGAGTAGACAATCTGGAGGAGAATGCAGTACTTTTATTATGCAGGAGCCCTACCAATATTATAACCATGGTGCTTCAAAGAAAATTACAGTTTAAATTTAATTATAGTTTGCATAATATGGTTAAAATAGTGCTTAAAGTTACAGTATTGCTGTATAACATCTCTGCTTCCCCCAAAACGCACATGACCTGCACCACTGCGTCATCTCTGGCCTGACCATCCTGCCCCATGCCTCTTTCCACTGTCTATTAATAAGTTTTGTAATATAGGTCAAGGATATGTCATTGTTCAGTACTATACTCTTGGTTAGAGGATAGGCCAAGAGGCACAGAATACAACCCTGCTACAGAAACTTAGGCAAGAGGCACCACAGCTCTGCCTAAGGATACTTCAGGATTAGGGCTCGAGAAAATTCACAAAGACAGTTGAAGAAATACATAGTGAAATAGTTGCAAATTAAGTGGGAATGGAGATGGAAAGAAAATATAAATTCAGTGAAAACTCGTAGAATAGAGAGGAATTTCTTAGATTTCTCTGTGGCCCTGCACATTTATTAATTCATTGACTACTTTACACTCTAGATAAGTACAAAGGGAAGAAAAATCTGCCAAATCAGACTACTTGAAGACATTATAGAGCCTAGATAGATGTTTTATAAGTATACAAAGTATAATTTTATATATTCATATGCCACTACAAATATTTATATAATTTAAATAGTGGAAAGTGCAAAGGCAGGTTCTAGCCCTGGCCCGCCATCCCAATAGTCTTGCAAGAAGCCAGAGGAAACCCCTGCAGCATAAGGGCAGCCATTTTCAACATCCAGACTCTACAGCTCATCAGAGCTCCACCCAAGAGAAAAGCCAATCTCAAGCCCTGATCGTCAGAGTCCCACCCTACAACAAAGCCTATTTCAAGCCCAGGTATACTTGAACCAGAGACACAGATACACGGGGCAGAGCTGCTACCGACTCTCCCTGTGCTCAGCTGATCGAGGTGTCTGGGAGGGAAGGCAGGTTCTAGCCCTAGCCCGCCATCCCAACAGAGCCTTGCAAGAAGCGAGAGGAACCTCTGTAGCATAAGAGCAATCATTTTCTTTTCTTTTTTTTTTTTTTTTTTTTTAATTTTTAACATTGTTTTAATTAAGTAACATAGCTAGCTGTTTGAAACAGGAAACTTTAAGACAGTTGAATAGAGCAAAAGTCAAGTATTTACTCTATTGATCGCCTGTGAATAAAATTATGTAGGTTTGATTTCTTTTTTTTTTTTTTTTTTTTTAATTTAATTTTATTATTTTCCCCCCAAATATTATTACACCATTTTAGACATACAATTGAAAGATGCTCATGTAGAGTTTTGGTTCTACAGTGTTCCAACACGCATCCCTCCACCCAAACCCATCTCCCATCACCAATGTCCCCACCTCCCCCCCCCATCCCGCATCTCAACTACTTGGCAGATTCTGTAGGTCATTTCTTTCCTCTTTATATCTCCCTCCCACCAAACGTTCCTGCTCTTCGTGGAATACAGTGCATTAAAAGACATTACTGTTTCACTATTTTAGTGGACCGCGCAGCAGCGGCCGTGCTACCTGGACTCAAACTGGTTTTGCTCTGTTGATCTGGTCATGAGGCAGTTTCCCAGCGTCCGGACAGCGAAAAATGGTGGCTAGTGTGATGGGCGAGTTTCATCGGCTGCTTCCGGGACCCCCAGAGGCGATGGGCCAACACCCAAAACCCATCTGCCCTCCTCGGGGATCCCATCGCAGCTGGGCTTGGCGCGAGCCCAGTTCCAGTCTCCCCAGCCGCTTGAAGCTCTGCATGCTGGCCGCGGGCAGCTCCTGGGCGGGCCACCAGGCTCGACAAAATGGAGAGGGGAATGGCCGAACCCTGACTCCATCTGACGAATTCCCAGTGATTCCCGCTTGGGAGCCGCCTACCTGGGCTCAAACTGGTTTTTGCTCTGTTGATCTGGTCGTGAGGCAGTTTCCCAGCGTCCGGACAGTGAAAATGGTGGCTAGTGTGATGGGCGAGTTTCATCCGGCTGCTTCCGGGACCCCCCAGAGGCGATGGGCCAACACCCAAAACCCATCTGCCCTCCTCGGGATCCCATCATCAGCTGGGCTCGGCGCGAGCCCAGTTCCAGTCTCCCCCAGTCACTTGTGAAGCTCTGCATGCTGGCCCGCGGGCGCTCCTGGGCGGGGGCCACCAGGCTCGACAAAATGGAGAGGGGAATGGCCGAACCCTGACTCCATCTGACGAATTCCCAGTGATTCCCGCTTCTGGGAGCCGCCTACCTGGGCTCGAACTGGTTTTGCTTTGTTAATCTGGTCGTGAGGCAGTTTCCCAGCGTCCGACAGCGAAAAATGGTGGCTAGTGTGATGGGCGAGTCTCATCCGGGCTGCTTCCGGGACCCCCCAGAGGTGACGGGCCCACTCCCAAAACCCGTCTGCCCTCCTGGGGGTCCCATATTCAGCTGGGCCCGGGCGAGCCGAGTTCCAGCCTCCCCAGCCGCTTTTGAGCCTCTTCCTGATGTGGCTGATGGCCCCCGGGCAGCTCCTGGGTGGGGCCACCAGGCTCACATAAAATGGAGAGGGGAATGGCCGAACCCTGACTCCATCTGATTCCTGCTTCTGGGAGCTGCCTACTTGGGCTCGAACTGGTTTTGCTCTGTTAATCTGGTCGTGAGGCAGTTTCCCAGCGTCCGACAGCGAAAATGGTGGCCAGTGTGAATGGCGAGTCTCATCCGGCTGCTTCCGGGAACCCCCAGAGGTGACGGGCCCACTCCCAAAACCGTCTGCCCTCCTGGGGGTCCCATATTCAGCTGGGCCCGGGCGAGCCGAGTTCCAGCCTCCCCCAGCCGCTTTTGAGCCTCTTCATGCTGTGGCTGATGGCCCCGGGCAGCTCCTGGGTGGGGCCACCAGGCCGACAAAATGGAGAGGGGAATGGCCGAACCCTGACTCCATCTGACGAATTCCCAGTGATTCCCGCTTCTGGGAGCTGCCTACTTGGGCTCGAACTGGTTTTGCTCTGTTAATCTGGTCGTGAGGCAGTTTCCCAGAGTCCGACAGCGAAAATGGTGGCCAGTGTGAATGGCGAGTCTCATCCGGCTGCTTCGGGAACCCCAGAGGTGACGGGCCCACTCCCAAAACCCGTCTGCCCTCCTGGGGGTCCCATATTCAGCTGGGCCCGGGCGAGCCGAGTTCCAGCCTCCCCAGCCTCAGCGGTGATTTCTAATGTGACATTATAGTTCCTAATTCCCCATCAACCTCCCCAGTTTGTTAGCAACTAAAATGATCATTATGTTGTACAGATGTGAAAGATCCTGGGAAGGACCTGTCCCAGCCTACTTCATTATCCAAGTCTCTTGCGTGGCTGCACACTGTTCTTCCTATGTCAGACCATCCACCATCCAGGGCCCACAGGTCAGAGCCCTGGGGGTGTAGACAAGCCTATCTCCTGTCTGCCACCTGCCAATGCAGCTGGGCACTGCAGCCACACCTGCAACACCTCGAGTGGCAGAAGAGCAATCATTTTCAACATCCGGACTTCACAGCCTATCAGAGCTCCACCCAAGAGAAAAGTAGATCTCTCCCCATTGTCTGTCTCTCCCCAGTTCATCAATAAATGCACGAACTGAAAGCCTACTACCGAGAGTATCTCACCCACATGGCAGAGCCTGGCAAGCTACCAGTGTCATATTTGACATGCCAAAAACCAGTAACAATTATAGACTTCATTCTCATGACCTGAACTAATGGTTTGAGGTTCTTCATGTTCCTGGAATGAGCAGATGCCCTTGGGCTACACTAGAACTCGCCAGGAGGTATGGAGATGTTACTGGTGCCTGCTGGAGCAAATCAATGAACAATAGGAAAACAAGTGATACAAGTGAACTGCAAAGGATTGCAAATGGGAGGAAAGGGCAGCCCAAATCTGAAGACAGTACCTAGGATTGCTCTAGATAGGATGAGATGCTTTGCTTTTTTTTGAAAACCCAGCAGAGTTGTGGAGGAGGGGACAATGAAACTGAAAAGAAGGACAGGAAGTTTAGAACCCACTGGGCATGTTTCAAAGGCAGAAGGGAAACTATGATTTCCACTCCCAGGTCCTACTTCCCAGCTCCATCCTTGCTTGTAACCAAGAGCAGACATCAGTGTACTCTAGCCAGATCTTCTACTCGGGCCTGAGCAATTGCTTTCCACTTACAAAAACCTTATTAGAGCTACTCGGACTATGTCCTGCTAAAGGGACTGCCTCCCTGTGGACTTCAGGTATGCGAATCTCACTTTGATCTTAAAGGGTAAAATATAATAGGAAAATGATTTAAATAAAAGTTAGAGGCAGGAATATCCCACTTCGCTACTTGCACAAAAGTTCCACATGTCGTTTTTGTGAATACTACTGAGAAGGGTGGGGGAGGGATTTTACTGGCCCTGGGCAGGGAGCTTAAGTGTCTTTTGTAGAGTGGCTGCTTAAGCTGTGGGAAATTGCACTTTCAATCTGGGGATACCGCATTGAGGGAATATATTTGTTTCCTCCTGGGGCAAAAATAAATAATTCTAGAGGGAAACCAAAGTGTCAGCCTTCCAGAACTCATGTGCCATGTGGTTTGTACAGAGAATAGCTGTACAGAGAATTCATCAGATTAGAAAATGACCAGCTCTGAGAGGAACAGCTGACTTTGTTAATACCGATAGTCTCGGGCCATGATGGTCATCACCTAATGCCTACAGTTAGCAAGATACCAAGTAGCTTTAAACAGGAAGATGTTACGTTCCGGAGCTATGAAAATCAGCAGCACTGGGGATGATAACTAATGCCTCTCTTGTTCATCTTCTAAAACTGAATTTTGTTCTAATTTTTTTCAGTGACCAAAGGATGTGTTTGTGTGTGTGTGTGCATATGTGTTCTGGTATAAATGATTGAGCTGATAAAGATCATTTCCATTGAATCACTTCAGGTGCACATATCCAGCCTCCCCTCCTTTCTCAAGATAAATCCAATCTTGAAAGATACAACTGTTTTCTGCGCCTCTTATGTGGAAAATCTGACCTGCAGGCCATTTGTGCCAGTTAATTAATTTTCCTTTGCTCGCCAGGCAGCTGCCACAGTGGTGAGGATGCTCTCATTTTATGCCCAAATTGTGCGGGGAAGCGTTCGTCAAATTAGAATGCAAGAAGCCACTCAGAGACAGCCCCTCCGGGAGGGAAGAAAAGTCATAAGGTTGGCAAATATTCTCAACCCTGTCTCCTTCTTTCCCATTTGCTCTATCCACCCTCTTCAGATTAAAAAATTCATATCAAGTCTCCTCTATCCACCTATCCAAAAGGGCTTCTCTCCATTACGCATTCACGCGTCCCGTCATCCTGTCAGTCTGTCACTCATCCAGCTGTTCATTCTGTAATTTATTCATTCATCAATTTAGTCATTAGCTTATTTTTCCACTTTGACACGCAAAGGACTGTTCTGAGCTCTGCTTGTCCACATAGTACCCATTAATAGTGTGGCCTCAATACTCCAAACCCAGATCATCTCAACAGGATGCTGTGTATCTTCCCCGGGAGTATGTAACACACTCAAAAACAAGAATCAAACTCTTCCCTTTCTCTCTCTGAGCCCTGACTCGCCTCCACTGGAGCACTCTTAGTCTCTCCCCGTGGACTTAGCAACTCCTTCCCTTTAAGTCTCAGCTTAACACGCTACTTCTTCAGGAGTCTACCCTCCTCCCAACTCCTGCCTTATGTATCCCTTTATCCATTCATCACTGTGTCAAATATTTTATCTATTTCTTCGGTAGGGGTGGGAGCCACACCTAACTGTTCTCAGGGATTATTCTTGGCTCTACACTCAGGAATCACTCCTCACAGTGCTTGGGGTCTATCTGTAGTGCTGCAGATTGAACCCTGTTGACTATGTGCAAGGCAAGCATCCTCCCCACTGTACTGTGTCTCTAGCCCTATATAAAAAAAACAATTTCCTAATTGCTTTATCTTTGTCCTCAGTTACCTGACAGATCCATAATAGCAGGCTTTATTAGTTTTCAATACCTGGGACCTACAGAACACTGAAAAAAAGTTACTCAATAATTATTGTTATTAAGCGGATGAACATTTATCTTTGCATGTCGTGCTGATAGTTTAGGATTCTCCATGCAATAGGCACTCAGTAAATGCTGGCTGCTCAGAAATAAAGGGCTTCTACCAAATGCAGACTTTAATTATCTAGAGACAAATTCATTTCTGTTTTTCATTTCTCTCTCTTTTCTTTGATGCCTCTCTTTATCTCTCTGTGTCTCTGTTTCTCTCTGTCTCTTGATCTCTCCCTTTCTCTCCCTTTTAGACTCATTTGAGGTTATAAATGACATTCTGAAGCCATCCAGGGTGAGATGAATAATGTTTTCCCAGCAAAGCATAAACCATGAAAGAACCACCAGCTGAGCTTTAGACTTTCCCTGATAGTTTTACATTTATATTAAAAATGTGGGTGAGAATGGACAGAATGTATAATTTTAAGCTGAGAGTCACTCACCCACTACCCTTTGACAGATTGCTTCAATTGAGCTGAGGAGGAAATCTTGACAGAGAGGTCGTTTTGCCAAGTGTAAATGGGGGAATTTGACCACAAAACTTCATCTCTGTATATGCTAAAGACTATTTCGCAGACCCCCTACTCTATGCCCATAAAAATCATCTCTAATCCAGGCCAGAATAGTTCAGTGGCTAAAAAGTATATGACTTGCAAACATGAGACCATAAGTTTGACCCCTGCGTAATCCACATGTACCAACCACAGTCCCAATAGTTCTATTGTCTGAGACTCCTGGCATGGCAACAAAATGTGTGCTATCCAACACGACACAACCAGGTGTGTGTGAGTGCCTGGTTGACACTGTGAGTGTGTTATTGACTAGTGTGCAATCCCTAACAAGCACTGTTTCAAGATGCATGAGCCTTGAAGCCAAGAATGCAGATAGAACACTCAATGTAATGAGCATAGTCCTGATGTGCAGGAATGAACACAACAAAACTAAAGTGTGTGTCCTGGTGCAAGCATCACAACCAAGTATGTGTGAGTCCTGGTCCTGCCAATGGCAACAGCAACAAAGCAAATGGGAGATGGGGTGATCAAATAATCTATGACTCTTGAGTTATGAACCCAAACTAGGCCCAACAAACTAGAAAGCGTTGCTCATCATCTGAAGCACTACATGGAACAAAGTGTTGAATAAAGGAAGTATACAGAAAGCTAGGAAGGAGTTTCAGGAGTCTCTGATCCTAGTGAGTGACACCTTTCCTCTCCTTTCCCAATCTCCCCATATCGTTTGAGCGTTTGAGCATAGGGGCAAGAGCCAACAGAGGACCAGGGGGATATGACACTGTGTCTTTAAAATACAGATGAAGGGGCCGGAGCAATAGTCCAGCAGGTAGGGGCGTTTGCCTTGCACGCGGCCAGACCCAAGTTCAATCCCCGCATCCTATACAGTCCCCTGAATACCACCAAGAGTAATTCCTGAGTGCAGAGTCAGGAGTAACCCCTGAGCATTGACAATGTGACCCAAAAAGAAAAACAATAATAATAAAATAAAATATAGATGAATGACGTTGCTGCAGGCTGACACAGAAAGCGATGCCCATCACCTAGCATATGAACAGCCAAAAAATATGGAGTGCCAGGACCAGTGAGAGATACAGCAGGTAAGACACTTACCTTGCTGGCAGCAGGCCCAGGATCGATCCCCAGTACCACCCCGTTCCCCACCAGGAGTGATCCCTGACCACAGAGTCAGAAGCAAGCCTTGAGTACAGATGGTGTGGGCCGCAAAACAAAAACAAACAAACTAACAAAAAAAAGCATGCACTGTTTAGACAATAGAACCAATTTAGCAATAAAAAGTAATTAACTACGCACACATCCTCCCTCGTAGAACTTCAAAACCATGCCCAATGGAAGGAGCCTTATGTATGCGAGAGACAGCACAATGTTTGATTCCATCTCAGTGAAATACCCAGGAAAGCAAATATATGGAAACAAAATAAGAAAGAAAACGAAAAAAGAAACTTAGTGTAGCTAGGCATAGGGATGGACATTAATTGTAAATGGACATGAGGAATTGCAATGGGACACTGAAAATGTCCTAAAACTGATTTAAGCTGATGGTGGCATGACTCAGTAAAGCTACTAAGAATCATTGAGTGGTACTCTTGAAATGGCGAATTTTACGATCCATAAAATATACCTCAATAAAGATGTTTTTAAGATTGTATTTTTTCTTCTGCAATGGCATTGCATGCTTAGCTTAAATTAGGGCCCCTTTGATAATAATAAAACACAATGAATTTTTGCCTGCAGCCCTTTTTATTTACTTATTTGTTAAATTAGTCTCTGAAAAAATAAAATCAGGCACAGAATTTTTTCAGAATATTAATCTTGAAAATAAATTGCCTTATAGAAATGAATGGGATGAAAAGAATCATTTCTGAACCAAGGTTTTGTGTTTTGGTTTTGGTTTTTTTTTATTTCTGGGCGATTTTAAATAATAAAACTTAAAGCTTTTCTTTTTCCACCTCCAGAATAAAGAATTTTCCCCATTCCTTTGGCTCGTTTCACTTGATTTCAGAGATTTTAATTTCTTCTGGGCTAAAGGGAGTGGCCAAGCTTTTGTACATCTGCTCAGAGGGAATTAAATTTGCAATTATTCCTAGCATACCACAGACTCTTGCAAACCCATGTTTCTGCAGCCTTCAGATCCCTGTTGCAATTAGCATATCTTCAAGGTGAAGTGCAGATGTCAAATTAATGTGGAAGGCATCAGGATTGCCAAAGGGCTCAGGTCAATTGGTATTGGTCTAATTGGAGGACACGAGTCTTTCCTGTGAAAAGGGTCCGGGACGACATCAGAAGCAAGAAAAGGTTCTTAAAGTGTGTGTGTGCAGGGGGAAGAAACTGAAAAATCCAAGAGAGAGGGATTATTCTCAGAGAAAGTAAGAAGTCGGTAAAGAAGAGAATCACAAGGACAACGGGATCTCTGACCAGTGATTATAGTATGTGCCAGGCATTATAGGCACATTGTTCCCACTGAGTTCAACAAACACTGGTTGGCAAGTTATTACTCATATTCTGCAAAAGAGGAAAAGGCAAACCCAGACATGATTTGCAACACATTATTACCGAGCACTTATTACATGCCACTCACTTCTTAAAACATATTTTGGGGGTGTTTTTTTTTTTTGCCTTTTTTTTTCAGGGGGGTCACACCAGCAATGCTCAGGGGGCTACTCCTGGCTCTGCACTCAGGAATTACTCCTGGCAGTGCTCGGGGGGACCATATGGGATGCCGGGGATCGAACCCAGGCCGGCAGAGGCCGGCCGCGTGCAAGGCAAACACCCTACCCGCTGGGCTATCGATCCTGCCCTTAAAACATATTTTGCTTGTCAAATTTACCTCTCACAATTACCCACCAGCTAGACACTGCTGCTAGCTGTAGGTGCAGGAATTGGGCTGAGGGGAATTGAAGGAATGTGCTTCGGAGTCCCACATGGAGTGAGCCCCTGGGATTCGGACTGACTCCATGTGACCCAGGACTCTGCGCTGACCACTGCACACTAGACCACAGTGGAGGGCGGGGCCAGATGGAGCAGTAGATGCCACAGAAGCTTGCTGAAAAGCTAGGAACTCCCTGCTGCGAGACTCTGGCTTAGGATGATCCCTGTGACTCCAAATACTGGCGTTTCCCTTCAAGCAAGTCAGTCTCTGTGTTGGCCTGTCTGTCCAGCTGTGCTCCATGTATTAAGGGCCGAGTGAAGGGTCTAATAGCTCTATTTACTGTTGCCACACCAGATGCTTTCCCGAGATCTCATCAGAATAAAAGTTCAGAAGTTAGAAAGAAACCAAAGAAACCACGTTTCCACACCAATACAATAGCTGCATCTCCTGAGGGTGACTTGGCTACCACCAAATAGAAATAAAAGGGAAGGCAATAGGCCAAGTCCTGACTCTGAGCCTGCTGGGAGGATTCACGTCTCTTCAATCGCCCGTTCCTTGTCAATGAAAGGGAACACTGTGACTTCTCTTGCCTATGTTGCAAGGATAGTATGAGCAAATGAGATCATCTTTAGCAATGTGCTTTGTATGCTATTAAACAGCCTTAAAATAATACTAATAAATGCAAGTGATTTATTGAATTCCCTTCCCCAGCATTGTATAGGTAAGCTCCTTTACATGGATTATCTTCCATAAGGCTCACAATAGCTGCAAGCGGCAGGCACTCTCTGATAAGGGAGCTAAGACTTTCGAAGATTCAGCAATTCACCCGATGTCACAGTCAGGGATGGCGTGGAACTTCTGGAATCAGAAACAGCTTTAAATTCATTTATTAAATAACTCTTTTTTTAAGTGCATAATAATGTCCATTTTTTTTCTTATTTTAAAGTAAAAAGTGATGGTACTTAATTTTGTTCTCTTGGGATGCATTTGCTGGTTTACTTAGACTTTTTGAAAGTACAGACACATTCCACTGTCCCGGGGCTATCAGTATCCAAGGGGCAGGCAAGGACCCACATCATGCTGGATGCCAGAAAGGCCCTGATTACTTCTGTGAGACAGAGGGTTTCCCTTATCCATAATTGTTCAATAGGGTAGAATTCGACCTATCACCCAATCCGTACTGCGCTCCTTTCACTCCATAGCAAGTTCTGGATTTGCACCATGGCATACCATTTTACATCTAGCTAAAATGGAAAATTCTCATTGTTATAGGAACACACATAGTGACCATTGCCAACTGAGTGCAGACTGAACGAAGCCTGGGGTGGATTTTCTTGGGTGAGCAGCCTCATGTCACTCCCTTCTGCACTGGACAGAACTATGACATCCACTGGTCAGAATGACTAAGACGTGGTGGAATCTGTTTTCAACTAAGGTTTGCTGACCCCACACCCTGAACTTTCAGACCACGGAGAGCACTGCTGTGCTTTCTAGATTTCCCTTGAGAAACTTTCATCATTCATCTGGGTTAGAGCAATGGGACAGCGACTAGGAAAGCTCACCTTACACGCAGTCAACCCAGTTCTGATCCCCAGCAGCCAGCCGATATGGTCCCCTGAGCACCACCAGGGAGTGGTCCCTGAGCATAGAGCCAGAAGTTAGTGTTCAACTTATGCTATTATCACCTCTCTCTCAATCTCTCTCTCTCTCTCTCTCTCTCTGTCTGTCTTTCTCACACACACACACACACACACACACACACACAATCCCTGGGAAAATACCTGCTACAGTTTCCTGGTGTCTTATAATTCTATGATACATATATTAAAATTGTGCTTTCTGGCAGGTTAAAGAGAAGCATATGACAATTTTTGCATGAGGGGGTCTGCTTCATACTGTTCAGTCACTTAACAAATATTTTTGAGATATTATAAACTACTGAACACTATTCTAGGTGAAGAGATAAAACTAGAAAAAATAGGCAAGATCCCTGCAGGTATAAAGTTTAAATGACAAAAGGAATATAAGAGTCACTGTTGCAAGGGAAACAAACGAAGAATTTCAGTGATCAAGAATTTCTTCCAGAGGATTGATATTTCTATATAAATAACAACTTTCAAGTCTATGAGACTCAATATATACTATAGACCTTTTCTGTTTTTTAATATATATAGTTCTCACCACATATGTATGTCTTCATACTATGTGAGGTACCACATAATATAGAATTCTAATAACCTTTTGCCAGTAGTTCAGATTGAATGTTTGTTTTCCTCCAAAACTCATATGTTAAAGCTCTATCTCCCAATGTGATTATATTTGGAGAAGGGTTCATTGAGAGGTAATTCAATTTAGATGATATGTGTGTGTTTGTGTGTATGTATAATGCTTAAAACTAGTGAGATGATGCTGAACTTTCTGATGGTATGTGTGTATCCACATTCAAAAGGACATTATTGGGAAAATTGGTGAAGTTTGAGTAAGATTTGTAGATTATCAATAGCATAAATTAGAAAATGGCATTAGTCACTATGTAATTATTATAGATGATAAATATTTAATGGAAGAAATATAAATTTGGAGAAATACACAGTGGGGAAAGGCATTTGCCTTGCATACAACAGACCATGCTTGATCCTGGTACTATATCTGGTACCCTGAGCCAGGAGTAAGCCCTAAGCACAGCTGGGTGTGGCCCAGTTTTTTTATTTTGATTTTTTAATTTTTTATTATGCCACTGTTGCAAAAGTGTTCATATTTGGGTTTCAGTCATACAGTGTTCCAGCACCCATCCCTCCACCAGTACCCATTTCCCTCCACCTGATTCCTCCCCTCCCCCAGCCTGCATCTATGGCAGGAGGCAGGCAATTTTCTCTTCTCTCTATCTCTCTCTCTCTCTCATCTTTTTTTACACTGTGGCTTGTAATACATATAGCTAGATTTGTTATGTATATCCTTTTGCCTGCTTTCGATGCTCAGTTCTATGCTGGTATTATCATTTACAATAATTATTAGTATACTGTTCCTTTCTCTGTATTGCCTAACCTCTGACTCCCACACATTTGCACTGGTACAGCCTTTTGGAAAACAATATGAACATTCCTCCAAAGACTAGAAATTGAGCTTCCATTTGACTCAGCCATACCCTCCTGGGAATATACCCTGGGAGGTCAAAAACACACAGCAGAAACACCGTCTGTACTTCTATGTTCATAGCAGCACTATTCATGATAGCCATAATCTGGAAACAACCGGAGTGCCTGAGAACTGATGATTGGATATAAAAAAAAAAAACTATGGTATATCCACACAATGGACTACAACACAGCTATTAGGAAAAAGCGAAATGATGAAATTTGCCTTTCAATGGATGAACATGGAGAGGATCATGCTCAGTTTTCTTTTTTTTTTTAATTGTTTTATTTTTACAATTACAAAGATATACAATTAAAAAGTTTATATTTGGGTTTTGGTCATACAGTGTTCCAGCACCCATCCCTCCACCAGTGCCCATCTCCCACCACCAACGTCCCCAGTTCCCTCCCCTCCCCCAGCCCTGCTCCATGGCAGGTTCTTTATTTCTTTCCGTTTCTCTCTCTTTTCTCTTTTCCTTCCCCTCCAGACTATGGATTACAGAACATACATTAAAGGGTTGTCATGTGTATCCTTTTGCCTCTATTTAATGCTCAGTTCTAGGTTGGAATTAATTCCCTTGACAATTGTTAGCACGCTGTTCCATTTTCTGTCTTACCTAACCTCTGACTCCCACACGTTTGTGATAATTTCCACCTTTGACAAGACCTCCTGATATATGTTTCACTTGACCTTGGATATTGGTATCTTAATATGTACATATATATTTATGTTATGCAGATAAATGCAGTCATTCTGTGTCTGTCTCTCTCCTTCTGGCTAATTTCGCTCAACATAATCTTCTCCATGTCCATCCATTTATAGGCAAATTTTATAACTTCATTTTTCCTAATAGCTGCATAGTATTCCATTGTGTAGATGTACCAAAGCTTCTTTATCCAATCATCGATTTTCGGGCACTCTGGTTGCTTCCAGATTCTGGCTATTGTGAATAATGCTGCTATGTACATAAAAGTAGGGATGGTGTTTCCGCTGCGTATTTTTGGTTTCCCAGAGTAGATTCCCAGGAGTGGTATGGCTGGGTCAAATGGGAGTTCAATTACTAGTATTTGGAGGAATGTCCTTATTGTTTTTCCAGAAAGGCTGTACCAGCCGGCATTCCCACCAACAATGGATGAGTGTCCCCTTTTCCCCACATCCACGCCAGCACTTGTTGTTCTTGCTCTTTTGAATATGTGCCAGTCTCTGTGGTGTAAAGTGGTATCTCTTGTTGTTTTGATTTGCATCTCTCTGATGATTAGTGATGATGAGCATTTTTTCATATGTTTTTTGGCCATTCGAATTTCTTCCTTGCTGAAGTTTCTGTTCATTTCTTCTCCCCCATTTTTTGATGGGGTTGTTTGTTTTCTTCTTGTAAAGAAAGAAATTCAGGAGCTAAAAAATATAGCACAGCAGGTCAGGCACAAGCCTTTCAGGCAAATGTCCTGGCTTCAATCTCCCCAGCCCTCCTTGAATACCAAGTGGAGAGTTGGGGTAAGCACAGTTAATTGTGGATATATATATACACACATACACACACACAAAAAATTATATATATGCATATATATGTATATATACGTGTATATATATAAACAAAATAAAGAGGGGCTGGATGATAGGAAAGTGGTAGGGCATTTGCCAGGGGATACCTGGGACCCCTGGCAGTAAGGAAGGGAATCAGTTCCCTTTTAGCTTGAAAGCCAGTGGTAGACAGAAAAACTCCATGAGTTCAGCACAGTTCCAAAAAAACTTTACTTATCACCAATAATTAATCAAACTCTGCTAATACAATCCAAGGTCAGGAGAACCACAAACTTCCAATTTCTGGCTGGACCCAGACTATGTGGTCAGGTCAGGATCTAAAAACGAAGATGGAGCCTTATTCTCCAAAAGGCAAGTTTTCTTATTCCAAAAGCACCAAAAACCCAAGCTGGCCAATGAAGGAAGGTCTTTGCAAAGACAAAAAACCAGTATTCATATGCAAATCTCCAGGTAAAAACACGTAGCAAGGTCTAAACAAAAGCTAATTGCCAGGGCCAGTCCCTGCCTCTCAGGCTCCTGAACATGGCACTTGTGGAGATGGGGGGAAGGCACCTCAGAACAAAAGCATCTCAGGATTTAATACTTAGGCAAATAACATAATTTTTTGACCAGGAACATCATATAGCTAGTCATATTTCTCCAAATGCTCACAACATCCTTTCCTCTATTCCAGGGTAATTATAGTGCACTCTGCCCTCTGTAGTACCAAGAGTCAAGTTCTCTTGCCTGTGGGCAAACTTAGCATGCCTCCCTCCTTGATCCTAGCAGAGTTAATTTTAATGGTGGATCCAATGCTGCCAGGGTAACTTCTGGTAAATACTAAATGTGTCCCTTTTGGGGGGCCTGGGGAGTTATGAGAGAAATACTCTGACCAGCTAGCATTGAATTCATGATAAAAATATAATGCCATTCCAAGACTTATAAAATCAAACTGCCTTTACCAATCCTGCCCCCAATATCCTATTATGATTTGCACAAGAAGGATCTGATTAGCATGAGTTCATGGCCTCAGGACAATGCAAATAGTTTTGCACTAGCAGAAACCCAGAGTTTCAGGGCCAACTATTGTAGCATCCTCCAGAAGATCCCAACATCCCATATGATCCCCCCAAGCACCCCACTAGGAGTAATCCCTGAGCATGGCTGGGAGTGACCCTAAAAGCAAAATAAAAATAAACAAATAAATACATACATAAATACATAAGCGAATGAATGAGCGAATGAATGAACAAACGGACGGATGGACAGACGGACGGACGAATGGATGGATGGATGGATGGATGGATGGATGGATGGATGGATGGATGGATGGATGGATAGATGGATGTATGATAGGTAGGTAGATAGATAGATAGATGGACAGACAGACAGACAGACAGACAGACAGACAGACAGACAGACAGACAGACAGACAGACAGACAGACAGACAGACAGACAGATAGATAGATAGATAGATAGATAGATAGATAGATAGATAGATAGATAGATAGATAGATAGATAGATAGATAGATAGATAGATAGATAGATAGATAGAATGCAGTCATAGGAAAAGATGCATATGGGATGCCAGGGATCGTTGGTCCCCCAAGCGCTACCAGGAGTAATTACTGAGTGAGGAGTGCAAAAGCTAGAATATTTACGTAGCTGTGTCCATCAGGAGCTGTGTCCATCAGGAGATAAACAATCAGCGAGCACCTTTAGTCTTGAAGTCATGACAATCTCCTGTTATATTCTAGCATGATGATTCCTGCCTGGGTACCCTTTGCAGCCCTCATAGTCTAAACTAAGCTTAATTTCCTCAGGGAGTGTCCCCAACTTAGGGACCATCTCCCACAACACTACCATAAACATTAATACTATTGTAGCCCTATTGCCTAGACTACAAAATAAATTAAAATTTAAAAACTAGTTTACATTGCCCTCAGCCTAATGAGCCATGCCTTATAGGTACCTTGCAAGAGAAAAGAGCAAACATCTCCCCACCCCAGCAATCCTCACAGGGTTGTCTTCTTCTCCTTGAAATGTTTCACCACCTGTCATATTTGATCAACTCTTTATTCACCATATGCCTGCTCATAAAGTTGCCAAGTTGTTTGACAAACATTTAGGGAAAAAGAAGCATAGACATGTCGAATATTTATTCTGACTGTGGGCATAATCCAATGCTTTTATGAATTTCAGGACCTCTTGAAAGCTAATCAAGAAGATAAAGTATCAGAGCAAGGTTTACACTGAGATTGAATAAAGCACCTGTCTAGTCTTGGCTCTGAACTTGAAGAACAAACTTTATCTTACTTTCATCATAAGGAAAATCAGGGAATTGGGCTCTGGAGTCCTTTCTGACTTGGATTATTACATGATTCCATAGTTTATCCCACGCTTTTGAATCCTCAAAGAAATACATGTGGCTTGTGACCTAAGAAGGAATTTTCCAGTTTAAAGGTGTCATTCAGAAACTCACTTTGAATTCTCACAGGTGGTTGTTGGGAAATATATTGATTTCTCTAATTTCTCTAATATGGTTATTCATATTTTTTCATCATTATTACACAAAATAACAACTGTCATCATTTACTAAGTGTCTACACTTAAAGAACTTGGGTTTGTTGTTTTGTTTTTGTTTTGGGGTTGTTTTTGTTTTAAAAAAAAAGAAAAACAGTTTAATTGTAGAGTGAGAATATTTGCATAAATTGAAAGATTTCAGGCATCTATTAAGGTAGAAAAGCGTCAGAGAATAGGAAGGATAGGCTTCTCTTGATTTGCACCTAGTTTTTTATTTATTAATTTTTTTAATGAGCTAAGAAGCACAATCTATCCCTCCATTCAGCCTCCTGGTTCTTATCTCAGCCACTGAATATTTCTACTTGGACATAATGTATCACTGCCACTGTCACTGTCTTCTATGTAGCCTAACAAAATCATACTATTTTGAAGGATGATTGATCTGTGTCTAAATGTCCGCTCTCACATACACTTATTTTGTGATCTAAAACAAGCTTCCTTTCTGCTCTTATTAAAGTTTCTTTTTAGTAGAAATGAAAAACAAAATCCAACCTGAAAAGGAAATCTATGGAGATTTTGAAACATAACAAATTTTTAAAGCATTTGTCACCTGTCATTGGACAAAGACTACTTTCCTTCTGCTTCCCCCTTTCCATCTTTATGGTCTCAAAGAAATGGATCCCATGGCAAAAACAAGATATTCCATGAGCAAAGATGTCCATCCTTGGAAAGTTAGGAATAACTTCAAATCTTTAGCTTCGTGTTTTTCCCCTCTTTTCTAAAAGAGGATTATTAATTCTGTAAAAATATAATCATAAACCTAGCAAAAATAAGACAAGCTTAATGAAATGAATGTCTTATATCCATCTATTTTCAATCTGTTTAAACCAAACGCAACAAGCTAGTGCTCAGTGAACTGAAAATGATCTACATATCTACTTCCTTCATTTTGTGTGGATTAAATTTTATTTTTTTCCATTGACATTATTTTACCTTTAAAATATAATTACACACAAAATTCAAATTCATGGTTTTAAATCTGACAAGTCCATATAAACTCTGGCATGTATGGCTAAATCATTTTAACAGAATGCCAAGACCTTCAATGGGATCAAATGATGCTGGGAAAACAGTAAAAGAATGAGGCTAGACCCTTAATTTATTCCACATACAGAAATTAATTCAAAATGGATTAAGGCTTCATGAAGGAGCTAGAAGTCTAAGACTCTTACAAGAAAGCAAAGGGCAAAAGATTCTTAACATTGATTTTGGCAATGATATCCTGGACATGACACCAAAAACACAGATAACAAAGAAATATAAACTCAACTATCTCAAAGGTTAAAACTGTACCTTAAAAACACAGCAGAGTGTAACTAAAGGAATAGAATAAAATATGTTTAAACTAGAATCTCAAAAGAGATGCAAGCCAAGCCATGCATGGCAACTCATCAGTCTTCAAGTTGGAAACCATGGGGCACCCTGGGGAGAAGCAGTGGACTGAGCCTCTGCCCTGAGCAGCTGCCTGTGAAATAGAATCTCTCATGCATGAGAATGGCATTAGCATGACCATTATCCCAAAAATGGAGAGAAAAGGGAAGAGAAGGAGGAAAAAGAAAGGTAGAAAGAACAGAATTGATGTTGACAAGGATTTGGGCATGCTGGGAGAAAATATAAAGCCACTACAGAAAACAAAATGGTAGTTCCAAAATTTAAAAAAATTGGAAAAACCCCACAGCCACCTCCATGCCAACCATATAAACACCCCAATTTCATTGCTGCATGACTAATCTTTGCAGAGACACCAAGCAGGTGAAACTCCCAGGTACATCAATTTTAGGGCTGAAAACTCTGGGATCTTTATGGAGTGGGAGTGGGCAGCCTCCCACACACCCTTTACATTGCCAAAAGCTACCATAGGAGACACACTGACATCCCACGGCCATACGTGTTGCAGTACACAGTTGCCCAGAGCCTCTGCATCTCGCCTGGAGTTACCTCCTGCCGGCCACTTTGTAGATACGGGCAGAAAACAGTTTGATATGTGGCAGCATATCTTACCATGTATTCTATGGTAGCTGGTATAAATATTTTCTCACATGCTACCACAATCATCGTGGGACTAGCTAGATCTTACCAGCATATTCACCTGGCCACATTGGATCTCTAAGTAATTAGATCAGAGAGAAATACTGTTTGCTTCCCAAGCAAGTAAGCATGGCTCTCTAATAAGTCTAAAGGTCAATATACAAAACAACTATGAGGTAAAGATGAGAATCTTGTGTAGACTTGGAGAAATATATACCTGGCTGTAGAATATCCATTGGTATAGATACATGCCTTTGTTTTCTGAGATACAGATGCCCCTCCCCCCATCTGCCAAGGACCTGCAGCCTTGGCTGGGGCAATATTAACATTTCAATGGAACTAGCTGAGGTCCTGGGAGAAGTTACCTGAGGGGGATTGATCCTAATGGTTTTCTGTTGATGGGCATATGCCTTGCACTCAGCTGACCTGGGTTGGATCCCCGGCATTCCATATGGTCCCCAAACATGGCCAGGAGTAATTTCTGAGTGAAGAATCAGGAGTAACTTCTGAGAGTAGCTGGGTGTAATCCAAAAAAAAGGAAAAAAAAAATACAAGCCAAAAGGTTCAATGCTGGGGCCTGGCACTGTAGTGTGGTCAGACCCAGGGATCGTGGGACCACCAGAACAACACCCCATGGCCATGTGGTACCAGGGGTAGAAGTCAAGGCCTCACACATGCACAGTGTGATCTGTCTCTCCAAACTCAAATATGCTGTCTGAGCCTGGCAGCTCTGCTAACTACAGCCCCCAGGATGATGGGTGATTTCCAGCCAAGTGTGTGATAGCATCACAAAAGGGAGAAACAGGGGCCGGAGCGATAGCCCAGCGGTAGGGCGTTTGCCTTGCACGCCGGCCTAGCCGGCCCGGGTTCGATCCCCGGCATCCCATATGGTCCCCCAAGCACTGCCAGGAGTAATTCCTGAGTGCAGAGCCAGGAGAAACCCCTGAGCGTCGCTGGGTGTGACCCAAAAAGCAAAAAAAAAAAAAAAGGGAGAAACAGCCACTAAAAGATGTCTGAGCTCCACAACCAGAAGTGTGAACCCCAGGGAACGGATGTGAGCACTGAAGTGAGCACCACAACCATGATGTGTGTGCCTCAACTAACACACAACTAACAGGTGCAAACCTCAGGGAACACCACTGCTGAGCATACAAGCACCCCAATGTAATGTGCCAACCCCATTCTATCCCATCTCTGCAAGCAGCATCACAAAAAAGTGCAGTGTGTGTGTGTGTTATGAACCCTCCACCACTCACACAACAACAACAACAACAACAAAGTCAGCAAAGGGAACAGGGGAAGGCAATCTAAAAACAATACATAAGATGAAAAATAAAACCACATAAAAAATAAACAAGTGAACACCATACTAACAGCAAGTCCTTGCTGACATTCAGTCTAGGATAACTCCCATCTCATCTCTATGTCATCTTCCTCACACCCAGCCTCCTTCAATTTTGTTCCTTTAATCACTTGGCTGTTGTTAACATTTGTCTCATGCCCGGGCGTTCGAACAGGATCCCCATAATAAATGTGTGGATAGGCCATTTTACCTTTCAGTGCCCACTGTTTTGGTGACATGCCGCGGTCAAAAGACTCAAAGAGGGGGGTGGAGTTGCCGCGCCTGCACTTAGCAGCCCTGTGGTCTCTCCAGGCTGGAGATTTGGCTTTCATTGATGTCCTGCCCACTCTTCCACAGGTGGGTTCCCGTCTTGTAGGCTCGGTGAAGGGAACCAGCAGGTGGTCGATTGCCGGTGCTCTTACCGGTCTTCCACGCTCTGTAAGGTTCCCAATGGAAAACCAGGGGTTCTGTCAGAGGAGTATGCCGGCCGCCCTTGTGTTAGCTGTTGGTCTTGGGTTGGTTGGGTCCTGGGGGTTCGGGGTTCCTCGTTCCCGTACATCTGGTTGAGGGAGTTGCTGTCGTTTGTTAGAAAGCGATTGTGGAGTGGGTCTCGAAGCCTATAGGGTGTTCCATCTAGCGTGGCGTGGTTCGGTCCCTTCTACAAGGTGTTCGGGGGTGGGGGTCTTCGTCCGGTCTGGCTAGGGGGATGGGAGGGGGTGCCCTGCGTGTGTGTCTTCCAAACAAGCGCTGAGGTGGGAGGCAGGTTACTGTCTGAAGTTTCTGAGTTTCGGGCCCTCTCTATGGATCTGTGCGTTTTCTATCGATTGTGCTCGCCGGGAGGAGAGGCGGTGATCAGTCGATTAAGGCAGACCGGCCGGGATCTTCGTCCCGGGGGCGAGGTGGTGTCGGTGGTTGTGCTCAGGGGGGGGTTGCCCGTCGTTTCGGTGTTTGGTCGTGGGCTGTTGCGTTTGGGCCGGGGCCGGTCGGGATTAGTGGGCCTGTCATTGTTGCCGGGACTTTCTTCTTCACTTGGGTCTTTGGCGTTATTTGTCAGCACTTGTAATTCTCTTCCCCAGCAAACAAGGGCCACTCCCGTGCCCTCCCCTCTCCCTGCTCCATGTCTCCATCTCCAGCCGGCCCTCTCTGATGGCTCAATTTAAAGCCGCAAACTCCCACTCAGCCTTCCGTGTCTCCTTCCTTCACCTCCACCTTTGTTTTTCTTCAGAGTAAATATCAAACTCTGACCCACTATTATCTGGCTTCTATTATTGCTTGTTTTTCTTCTCTTCCCACACCATCATTAGAACACGAGAGTCTTGGCACTAAGCATTTCCATTCTATTGTTCACTGCTGTATTCCCAGCAGTTACTGAGGTATAGGAAGAGCTCAATAAATTTGTGTTGAGCCAATGAATGCAGCAATAGGTCACTGATAGATCACAGTTAATTTCTTTGAAGCTGGCAGGAGTTTGAGGGGAAGTTTTTCAATCAGTACTTAGGAGACTTAGTCAGAAGTGGGATTCGAACCCACGCCTCCAGGGGAGACTGCGACTTGAACACAGCGCCTTAGACTGCTTGGCCATCCTGACTGCCTTTTTTTTTTCAATCCTGCCCAGGTATGCTGAACCAGAGACTCTCAGACATGGGGCAGAGCTGCTACTTGCTCTCCCTGTGCCCAGCTGCTCGTGAGGCATGGGAGGCATGGCGGGGTTCTAGCCCTGGCCTGCCACCCCAGCAGAGCCTCACAACAAGCCAGACCACCCTCACCCTACTCCATGGGGCCCGCCATTTTCCACATCCGGACTTCCCTCTCGTCACAACTCCACCCAGCAGACCAGACTATCACAGCCCGGCTCGCAATGACCACTAGTGGCCCCACGGTTCATCAGTAAATGCTTTATTTAGAGGTTACTACAACAGTATGCTACCCGCACGGCAAGCCTGTTGCTCGGTGTAGTATTTTATATGCCAAATACCAGTAACATTTATATTAGGTCATTCCCGTGACCTAATATAATGGTTTGAGGCTCTTTATGTTCCTGGAGCAAGCAGATGCCTTTGGATTCTACTAGCATGAGACAGGACATATGGAGATATTACTGGTGCCTGCTCTAGCAAATAGATGATTAACGGGAAGATAGTGATAGTGACTTAGGAGACTTGGGGACACGCCTGATGTTGGTCAGCTAACCCAGACAGTGGTTCAATCTAGGGTCCAAGGATGTGCTAGTGTGGACCACCAGAATCACCTCCATCCTGCTTTCTCCAAAGAATCCAGAATGCTCCGTTATCCGTCTGGTTCTACAGACTGAACCCAGGTCAGGCCTGTGCCCTGTACTATATCTCTGGCCCAAACCACAGTATTTTCCATGGCAGGCATGTGAGTGCTTATGAGAGTACGGTGGAATCACTCCAGCACTAGCCCATGAATCTTTCATGGCCTGGAGGAAAACACTCATTATTTCCCCGCTAGAGTAGCTCCATTTCACCTATAGTTTCTACAATGTACTGCTTCAGCTTTTCTTGGTCGGGGCCTCCAAGAAGCTCAGGGTCTTAGAATTCTGTGACCAGCTTCAGGCAAAGTCAGCTCCTGTCACATGGGAAAAGGTGCTGGGTTGAGAGCTCAAGGTCAATGTGTGAGTGCTGATGGGGACACTGACAGGGTGGCTACAGTCACGGATGCCCACGCCAGCTCGGACAGTGCTTGAGTGTGGGCAAAGGAGCGTGACTTGGTACTTGGTATAAACTGATATCTTCTCAGCATCCTTCAAGTCAGACTTACTAATCTAACTAAAGGAGAAAAGGCTTAAGGACTTTTTGAGATATGGTCACTGTCTCTGTCCCCACCTCGTAAGGAGATTGGGAAACAGAAGACCAAGCATGAAGGGAGTTCCCAAAACACACCAAATCAGAAGCGTTGACGGTGAAGCTTCTTCTTGGTACTTGAGGATTCTTCAGTGAAAGGAGGGTCTTCCTTCACACTTGACTTTGCTTCTGGCAATCTGGTTGTGAAAACCTGTTGTGATGACTAGCATTTTCTTTGATGTTTGTGTTTTAGTTTGAATTTGGAGGCCAGATCCAGCAATGCTCAGGAACTATGCCCAGTAAGATAGATACTTGAGCAAAACTCCCCCTTGATATTCAGGGGATAATATAGTGCCAGGGATCAAACACAGGTTTAAGCTATTTCCCTGCAAACATTTTTCTTCTTTAATTTATGTGCTATAGAGGTGACATTGACTTACGAGAGTGTAAATGTTCTTGGAGTATACATAGCTACCATCCCATACTACCTGGCAGTCATTTTTAATTTATTTATGTTCAAGTAGTAAATCCCTAAAATTACAAGCTGCTGTTATTCCTTATGATCATTACAGAAGTTTCACATTTGGGGAAGAATCAGTAGACTGGTTAGCTTGGGCAAATTTCCTGATTTATCTATGCAAAAACAGGAATTCGGGAAGTAGCTCAGCATAATAAGAGCTGGTAAATATTATACAGTAGCTGTCACATTCTTCGATGCTTGCAAAAAGCTTCTGGAGAGCCACATACCTTGTATCCTTGGGGTATGCTCTGTATATATCTCCAAAATAAACATTCTCTTTCATAAGAGAAATATTCAATCTCAAAAATAACCTATGAAACGTATTTTGGGGTAATAAAACTGCTTTTAACAACCCAAGTGCCCAAGAACAGATGACTGAATAAAGAAGCTATGATACATTAACACAATGGAATACTATACAGCTTTCAGGAAAAATGAAGTCCTGAAATTTGCTTATAAATGGATGGACCTGGAGAATATCATGCTGAATTGAATGAGCCAGAAAGAGAGGGACAGACTCGTGTCTGATTTGTGGAATATAAAAAAAAAAAACACAATATAAGACTATTACCCAAGGGTTAAATCAAGGTCCAGGAGAACTGGTCCGTGGTTGGAAGCTTGGCACAAGTGTTGGGGCAGGAGGCAGTTAGGGCAAAGAAAGGGCCACAATGATAGCTGGAAATGATCATCTGAACAAGAACTGAGTGCTGAAAGGGGGGTAAATGGATATACAGGATAACCTTTCAGCACCTATATTGCAAAACCATAATGCCAAAAGGAAAGAGAGAGAGAATAAGGGAGATAAAGAAGAGAAGTATCTGCCACAGAAGCAGGCTGGAGTGGGGTGGTAGGAGGAAAACTGAGGACATTGGTGGTGGAAAATAAACACTGGTGGTGGGACATGTGTTGAGCATTGTATAGCTAAAACCCAATCATGAGCAACTCTATAACTGTATCTAATGATGATTTAATTAAAATATATAATATATGTATATCTATTTTTATATCACTTTTGTTGTCTGAAAACAGCTAATATAATACTTAGCTGTTTTCAGACAACAAAAATGATATAAAATTCTCCCTTTTCTGGGACATCTCGGACACCACAAAATTAAACAGATAAATATGAAGCCATAGAAATGCAAATTGGTTCAGCCTCCATGGAAAAAATAATATGGACATTCCTCAAAATATTAAAAAACAATTTCATGTGGCTTCCCAAATCAAGAACCAGCTAAACCACTAACAAGCAAAAGACAATTTCAGGACCAGAGCAATAGCACAGCTGCTAAGGCACTTGAATGCAGTCAACCCGAGTTCAATCCCCAGCATCCCAGAGTCTTACCAAGATGATCCCTGAGCAAAGAGCCAGGATAAGTCCTGAGCACCACTGGGCCTTGCACCACTGGATGTGAACCTAAAATCAAAAATAAATTAATAAATATAATTTCATCCTTGACACAGATACATGGGCAGAGCTGCTACCGGCTCTCCCTGTGCTCAGCTGATCATGAGGGGTCCGGGAGGGAAGACGAGTTCTAGCCCTGGTCTGCCATCCCAATAGAGCCTTGCAAGAAGTCAGAGGAACCCCCACACCATGAGGGTCGCCATTTTAAACATCCAGACTCCACAGCTCATCAGAGCTCCACCCAAGAGAAAAGCTGATCTCTCCCTGTTGCTGTTCATCAGTAAATGCACAAACTGAGAGCCTACTACCGAAAGTATAACACCCACATGGCAGAGCCTGCAAGCTATCCGTGTCATACTTGATATGCCAAAACCAGTAACAATTATAGACCTCATTCCCATGACCTGAACAAATAGTTTGAGGCTCTTCGTGTTTCTGGTGCGAGCAGATACCCTTGGGCTACACTAGCATGCGACAGGAAATATGGAGATGATACTGGTACCCTCTAGAGCAAATAGATGAACAATGGGAATACAAGTGATACAAGTGAATTTCATTCTTATTATTTACCCAAACACATACAAATAATAATATCAAAAAGACATTTTATTTGCAGCGCTATGTATAATAGTCAAGATATGGAAACAACTCAAAAGCCAGAGGAGTGGATAAAGAGGATAATGCAATATGACTGACTCTACTATAAGGAAAGATGAAGCATCATCTTTTGTGATAAATGGCTGAAACTGGCAAGTGTCGTGCTGAGTGACCTCTTAAGAAAGAGAAACCTTATTTATGCGGAATTTAAAGAAGCAAAGAAGGGAACAAATAAAACCAATGGAAAATAAGCCCATGAATTCAGAATGCAGAACCAAGGTAGGCAGAAGGGGAGGGGAGAGAGGGAACCCGTCTGGGTCAGCAGGAATACTGGTATTTTGGTCTATAGGTAGGTGGGATGTGAGAACACGTTTTGAAGAGGTGTGAAATTGAACTCCTAAAATAAGCACAATTCAAACAACTTTGCCTCAATAAAATGATAATAATAAATTTCCTTTTTACAAATTAAAGTTTGCAATTGAGAACAATTTCGGATGGCCAGGAAGATGTGCAAGAGGTAGAGAACACACCTGGCACATGCAAGGCCCTAAGTTCAATTCCTGGCACTACAGGCAAGGTAGTAAGGGTACAAGCAGCACCCGGTGAGGCCCTAGGAGCCCCAAGCACCACTGAGAGTGTACCAGCTGGTATCCCAAATATCACTGAGAATGTACCACCCAGTTCCCCTCAGCAGCACTAGGTGTGGCCCCTTAAAAAGTAAAAGAGGGGCCCCAGCTATAGCACAGTGGGTAGGGCGTTTGCCTTGCATGCGGCCAACCCAGGTTCGGTCCCGGCATCCCATATGGTCCCCCGAGCACCACCAGGAGTTATTCCTGAGCAAAGAGCCAGGAGTAACCCCTAAACATCGCCAGCTGTGACCCAAAAAGCAAAAGAAAAAGAAAGGTAAAAGAAAAGTTAGAGCAATAGTACAACAGTATAAATAACTTGTCTTGTAAGCAACCAACAAGGATTCGATCCCCGGCATCCCATTGAAGTCCCTTGAGCCCACCAAGAGTGATTCCTGAGCAAAGAGTCAGGAGTCAGCCCTGAGCAGAGCTGAGTGTGACCCCTCCATGAAAAAATTAGTTCTTTAGACAAAAGATATAAAATATCACTTAGGACTTTTCCCGTGCTACTTCCCCACTTTCCTTCATAGTTTGGGGACCACTCCTGACAGTGCTCAAAGAACCACGTGACATCAGAGATCAAACCCAGGGCTCTCACATGCAAGATATGGACTCTAGTTTTGAAACCTCTCCCTAACCCCCAGGAGGTTAAGTTTTTTAAAAGAAATAATTATTGAATGGGTAGAAACTGGACATATCTTTTCTTTTGGCACTAACCACATAGGAACATACAAATAGAAAACAGATAACACTGTGACATGACTCCGTTTACTAAAAATAATAAGATGTTTAACAAATGTAGTTCCAACTCACAATGAATCGATGCAATTAGAACTCCCAGACTTCAACTCAAATGTTTAATTCCCACAACCTTAACAATCCTGCCTTCATCTATTATAACTCTCAGACATGGGGCAGAGCTGCTACTGGCTCTCCCTGTGACCAGCCACTCACGAGGCGCCCGGGAGGGATGGTGAGTTCTAGCCCTGGCCCACCACCCCAGCAGAGCCTCGCAACAAGCCAGACGACCCCCCACTCCATGAGGGCCTCCATTTTCCACATCCGGACTTCTCTCTCATCAGACCTCCACCCAGCAGACCAGCCTATCAGCGCCCTGCTCTCGCGGCTGCGCGGTTCATCAATAAATGCTGGACTTAGAGATGCCTACAAGAGTATGCTACCTGCACGGCAGAGCCTGGCAAGCTACCCGTGTTGTGTTTGATATATATGCCAAATACCAGTAACAATTATGGACCTCATTCTGGAATGGATTGAGGCTTTTTATGTTCCTGGAGCAAGCAGATGCCTTGGGCTCTACTACCATGAGACAGGACATATGGAGATGTTGCTGGGGCCCGCTCGAGCAAATCGATGATGAACGGGGAAGACAGACAGTGACACAGTGACAGTGATCTATTATAAATACCAGGTTGGACAACATTTCAGTCTCCTGCTGGGAAATCAAACCCTGAGCACTGTCCTAGTGTTAGAGCAGTCGGAATAGGAATGAACACCCAGGGCCAAATCACTCACTCTCTCACTTCTGAAACTCTGGCTTTGAAACTTCAAAGTTGGCACCACTTCCCCTTTCCTACAGAAACCAGCCCCTGAGAGAAACTGGGAGATGGGTGATTGTTGAATTTGCTCATTACCTCAAAAATGTTTGGAAAGTAATTGTTTCTTACCAGGCAACATGGTGCATACTGCAGAATACTATATGGACATCTTTATAAATCATGGTGTCTTAATTTTTTTTAATCATCAACAAAATAAAGAAAAAAAAAAAGCATTCTCTTTGAGGAAGGTATTTCCCCTGAGGGAATCAAGTCCTCTCTCTTTCATAGAAGTCTTCAATAAGTCTATTTACTGGGGAAATATCTTATGTTCTTACATAAAAAAGATAATATTTCTGAAATACTGGCTGGATTAAGAATTAAAATATTCCATTTCTATTTTGCATATGGGCCAGATTGACTTCAATTTGACTTCAATTTGACTTCAGTTGACTTCTGTTTTGCATATGCTGATCCAGACACTCACAGACATGGAGCAGAGCTGCTACCAGATCTCCCTGTGCCCAGTCGCTCATGAGGCGCCCAGGAGGGATGGCAGGTTCTAGCCCTGGTCCACCACCCCAGCAGAGCCTCGCAATAAACCAGATGACCCCCACTCCATGAGGGCCGCCATTTTCCACATCCAGACCTCCCTCTCGTCAGAACTCCATCCAGCAGATGAGCCTATCACAGTCCGGCTTGCGGCCACTTGCGGCCACGCAGTTCATCAATAAATGCTGTATTTAGAGGTGACTAAAAAGAGTATGCCACCCGCATGGCAAGCCTGGCAAGCTGCCCGTGTCATATTTGATATGCCAAATACCAGTAATAATTATGTTAGGTCATTCCCATGACCTAATATAATGGTTTGAGGCTCTTTATGTTCCTGGAGCGAGCAGATGCCCTTGGGCTCTACTAGCATGACACAGGACATATGGAGATGTTACTGGAGCCTGCTCGAGCAAATTGATGATGAATGGGAAGATAGTGATAGTGATAGTGATATTTTTCATATGATAAATTGGGTCTTTTTTTCTGTGGAATAAATTCAAATTACAAACAAGATACAGATACACCCAAAACTCAAAGTCTAGGTGGTTTGTTAGAATTCAAATTCCCAGTTACCACCCACAGATATTCTAATCCTGTAGGTTTAGGATCCAATCTGAAATCTTGAAGCTTGAGAACTTTCCCTAGGCTAAACAGAGTGAGTATAATTGACTTTTAATAAACTATGTCTCGTATATTTAAACTCAACCTTACCTACATCTATATTTTAATCCATAAATACATTTTCTAAATATACTTTCCTTTCATCTACAATAAGTTGGAAGAAATTGGGTTAGATTTTTTTATAGAAAAGCCAATTACTATTCTACAAAATAAAGGTGGCATAAGTTTCATTGTAGCAGTGTTTTATAAGCTGATAAAATCTAAGAAAATACACATTTGATCAGTCCTTTGAAGGTGGTTTTGTGAAAAGTAAAGACTGACAAGATCCTGATTTTTCACTTTCAAGATAGAATATAGATGAAAACCCCTGCAGGATACTATCCTATTAATGTAATTACACAGACAGCGGCATGGAAGGAAGTGTCAGATTGATTAGAAATGACACAGAGAGCCAGAGAGAGAGAGAGAGAGAGAGAGAGAGAGAGAGAGAGAGAGAGAGGTACAGAGAATCAAACAGAGACAGAGAGAGCTGGTGAGCACAAGTAGAGATTTCCAAACTAACAAATTCAGACTAAACTGCATAGATTTAAGTTATAATAAATTTGCTGAAGAGTGCAACCCCACTAAAGAGAACTCTAAAAATTAATGGAAGTGAAGTTGCCAATTTAAAATGGCATCTGATTAACAGACCACATATCAGTATCTTAAAACATGCCATTGCAATACCTACAACAACCCAGAAAAACATAAGAACTCAAAGGATGCCTGGAAACCAAGACAGACAACCAAGCTACTACCGAATCCAGAGGAAAGTCTAACTACAAGCTAAAGGAGCTAAAATGAAATACCACATTAAGTACCTCTTGGCAAACACACTGCACAGGACATAACTGGCAGAGAACTGGATTTTTTATCTATTATCCATATTTTTTATTTATTTTTCACAAATAAAAAAGCTCCTTATTGTGCTGACCCTTGGGCTTAGAACTTCTGGAACTGCTTCTTGGTGCTGGCAGTCTTGGTCAGCCTGAGCACATTGAAGCACGTTCCCCGAATAGAGATGAGACCGATCTTCGGTCGAGGGTATACAAATAGCTGCACTCCCCCTGCTAGAACCTCCAAACCTTAAGCATAGAGTGTAAACTAAGCCATAACCACAGCTGGGCGTGGCCCCAAACTAAATGAAAAACAAATATGTAACTAAATCAGAAAGAACATTAGACATCTTGGATTTTTTTCATGAGTCCGCACATGCAGATGGGGTGGGGGCATGTGAGAAGCTTGCATTCAGCAATGCTGTGGCTGATGGATGAATGTGCAGACATGTCAGGCAGTCAAGGGCCGCACTTTAGCATCCCTCTCTCAACTCCACCCAATCTATGAAGACAAATGGGAAAACAAGCCAATTTTCCCATGGTGGACATGATAAGTAGACTGTCGTGCGGGTGGGGCCTGACTTGTGTTTAAAAACAACCATTTTCATAACTCTCTTAAAGAAATGAAAATATTCTCCAAGGGGAAAATTAGGTAAAATCAACTTGATTAAAGAGGTATAACTTGAGTTAAATAAAATATACGCACACTTAATGTGCTTTGATAAATGTACTCATCCATGTGCCTACCAGTTCAATCAATAAAGCATTTCCATTGGCCCATAAGTTCCTACATGCCTCATACCGTCCATCATCTCCTCCATCCCATCCCAAGAAACCTCTGGTTCTAGTTTCTATTACTGAGTTACTTTGCCTATTTTGAATCTTAAAATACACACTTTGTCTCTGGGTTAGTAAAATTATTTTAAGACAATCAGTGCCAGAGCAGGCATGGGGATTGGGGTGGGTGGGAAATGAGGGTCTTTGGTGGTGGGAACACACTGGTGGTGGGAGTGGTGTTGAAGTATGAAACTTTCTATCAGAGTATTATTAAAACCTTTTTACTTTGTAAATCATGTTGTTTCAATAAAAAGGGGGGATTATTTTAAAACAGACTGGAGAGATAGCTCAACACTCTGGAGTACATGGTTTGCATGCTGGGGCGCCCAGATTCAATCCCCAACACCACATGGTCTAGTGAGTACAGTCACACTTGACCCTTGAGTACCAAGCTGGAGTAAATTGAAAATCCATTTTTTATCCAAATAATTTTGTTTAATAATGTTAAGATTCACCTATGTTGTCCTATTATTAAGTGCTTCATTTGTCTTGGTTGCTGAAAATAATCCATTATATTGAATATATTTATTTACTCAGTGACTGATGGATATTTAAGCTATTCCAGATTTTTTTTTAATTTTTTTAAGACTTTATTTTTTTTTTTTTTTTTTTTTGCTTTTTGGGTCACACCCGGCGATGCTCAGGGGTTACTCCTGGCTCTGCACTCAGGAATTACTCCTGGCGGCGCCAGGGGGACCATATGGGACGCCGGGATTGAACCCAGGCAGGCACAGGCCGGCCCGCAAGGCAAATGCCCTACCCGCTGGGCTATCGCCCGCCCCTATTTCCAGATTTTGAGTAAGATAAGTATAATTTGTGTGACTATTTGTGTGCAACAGACTATTTGTAAGTGTGTGTTTTCATTTTCTTGTATATTCCTAGGAATGTGTTATTTCATCTTCCCTAAAAGATAGATGAAATATCCTGTTATTGCAATCTAATAATTTGTCACTCACCATTTTTCTACAGAACTTCAAAATGTTAAAAAATATTTACCCTCACTGTGTAGTTTCACAGTAGAATGTTTGGCATAAAATTACACTCTTCCCATGTTGAGTTAACTTAATGATTATAAAATTCACTTGATGTGCTCAAAATTATTGTAAATAATATGGATATTCCTCCAAAGACTAGAAATTGAGCTCCCATCTGACTCAGCCATACCACTCCTGGGAATATACCCTGGGAAGCCAAAAACACACAGAGGAAACACCATCTACACTTTTATTTTCATAGCAACACTATTCGCAATAGCTAGAATCTGGAAACAACCAGAGTGCCTGAGAACTGATGACTGGATAAAGAAACTTTAGTACATCTACACAATGGAATACTATGGAGCTGTTAGGAAAAATGAAGTTATTAAACTTGCCTATAAATGGATGGACATAGTGAGGATCATGCTGAGTGAAATTTGCCAGAAGGAAAAAGACAGATATAGAATGACTGCATTTATTTGCATGATATAAATGTATATATTTATATAGTATGATATCAATATCTAAGGTCAGGCAAAACATGGACCGGAAGGCCTTGTCAATAGGTGGAATCAACCTCAAATGTGTGGGAGTCAGAGGTAAGGTAAGACAGAGAAGGGAACAGAGTGCTAACAATCGTTGAAAATGATAATACCAACCTAGAACTGAGTATCGAATATAGGCAAAGGGATACACATGATAACCTCTAAATGTATGTATTGCAATCCACAATGTGTAGAGAGAGGAGAGAGAGAGAGAGAGAGAGAGAGAGAGAGAGAGAGAGAGAGAGAGAGAGAGTGAGAGAAAAAAGATTAAAAAACCGCCAAAGAGGCAGGCTAGGGGGGGGGAGAGAGAATGGGGACATTAGTGGTGGAAAATGGGCACTGGTGGAGGGATGGGTGCTGGAACACTGTATAAAAGAAACCCAAACCTGAACATCTTTGTAACTGTATATTTCATGGTGGTGTAATAAAACAAAAAATAAATTAAAAAATTCTTGTAAATGTTCTTTGAAATAAGGATTTTATTGTTGTTGATATTGTTATTTGGGGACTAGTGCTGTTGAGGCAGATATACCTGACTCTGCATTCAGAAATTGCTCTGGGACCATATGGGATGCCAGAGATCGAACCCAGGTCAGCTGCCATGTGAAAATGCCCTACCCACTGTGCTAAGTTATGGCTCCTGCTCCTGAAACAGGGACTTTTAATGGGAGGGCCGACACTATCAGTACTTCCAGACTTGGACAGAGAAGAAAGGTATGGATTTGCATTAATTGCACTCTAAGTGAATATTAACATTCCTTTTCAATTGTTTAACATTCCCTTCAATTGTCACTTAGTCCCTTGTAGAAATCACAGATTCTATCAATTAAAATATTAGCTATTTATTGGTGTTCCCTATGCTTATCATTGCATTGTTACATTAAGATTACAAGACTCACCAAAGACCATACTATTAATATGAAGAAACCCATATCATAATACATTACAATTTTCTAGATGTTATACTAGTTTCTTCTGTAATCCTATATATATGATATCTTAGATATTTGACAAGATTGGTTTTGGAAGGAATTTTTTTGAAGAAATTGGGATGTCTTCTTCAGACTAGAAAAAGAGGTCCTTAGTCCCTTGCACATACATACAGACCTAATTAAAAAAAAACGCCAGGAGTGGGCCGGAGTGATAGCCCAGCGGGTAGGGCATTTGCCTTGCACGCGGCTGGCCTTTGCCAGCCCGGTTCGATCCCCGGCATCCCATATGGTCCCCCCGAGCACCGCCAGGAGTAATTCCTGAGCGCAGAGCCAGGAGTAACCCCTGAGCATCGCCGGGTATGACCCAAAAAGCAAAAAAAAAAAAAAAAACGCCAGGAGTAATTCCTGAGTGCAGAGCCAGGAGAAACCCCTGAGCATTGCTGGGTGTGACCAAAAAAAAAAAAAAAAAAAGTCACCATGCCAAGGATTTAGTTTCCTGCATATTTTCCAGCTTATGGGGAAATGAGACACATAGTACAGTGTTGGGGCTTAGCAGGGTTTCCAACAGATATTGGGGGTTCATCAGGGTCCCTGGCAGCATTCAGGGCCAATAATGGTTTCCCCCCACCTACGGAAAAAGGAGAAAGATCACAGGCTCTTCAAAGTCTGAAGCTTTCTTTAATCTCTCTCCACTCCTCACTCCACCTAATGTCCCCCTCCACACACACACACACACACACACACACACACACACACACACACACACACACACCCCAAGTCAAGTCAAACTGCTATATATGTGCTTTACAAAAGGTTGGTGGAAGGGAGTTACAATAGGCAATGGACTTTAATCTCAGAAAAATGAGGTGAGGAAGAAAACTCTTCCTTCCTAGGGCAAACTACTAAGGGATCTTCCCCTTCTCCCCGAAAGAGATCTTGCCCTGAGGCTATAGGCCTGCCCAGTACAGAGACAGAGTTGTTATTTTTTTCTTTTCCTTAGCTGGTAAACATTCATCTTAATATTTTTGTATAAATACAGTAAGAGATACAGACATTTACCTACACCTGGGATTAAATTTAAGGGTGGCTATTCCTGTGGACATTTCGCCATACATCCCAGACTACATTCCTCTGGACAGGCGGGGTTTTCTTTTTCCCAACCCAAATAAGGCCCCAGTTATTTATTTGCTTATCTTTGTGTCACAACAGAGTGCCAGGGACCCGAACCCAGGCGGGCATGGGCCAGCCACGTACAAGGCAAACGCCCTACCCGCTGGGCTATTGCTCCGGCCCCGTAGAATTTTTTCTTTCTGATACAAGGGCAGTAGCTCAAATAAGTTTGGGAACCTCTACGGTTCAACTAACACCAAATACCAAACATTGTGCTTGCCCCAACCCACATTCTCCACCCTTGCCCAATGACTTCCTTATATCACGAGGCTCCTTACTTGTAAGACATCTGTGAATGGTCAGGCCCTCCATCTTCCTGCTGTACTGAGCCTGTGAGGAGTCTTGGCAGATCCAAGGCAGAGGAGAACAACCCTTTATTCCCTTTGACTTTAGGGTAGGACATACCAACTATGTCTTGTAATTGCTATCATCCATGAACACACTTGTCCAATGATCCTCCAGTAAACCCTCTTCAAATCATTCTGCTTTGGGTATGTCATCATTTCTGGTTGTTATCTGGACTGACTCAATCACTAATTAAATGAAGTACTTCTAGTCTCCCTGCTGCTCCTCTAGGTATTGCAGATGCGGCTGCAGTGCCCAGCTGTGTCCACAGGTGGCAGACAGGAAACAGGCTTGTCTCCACCCAGGGCACTGCCCTGTGGGCCCTGGATGGTTGATGGTCAGACATAGTAAAAGACTGGGTCCCCTGGGATGAACCCAGAGCCATGGCAGAGCCTGGCAAGCTACCCATCATGTATTCAATATGCCAAAAACAGTAACAATAATGGACCTCATTCCCAATGAATGGATGTTACTGGCACCTGCTTGAGCAAATCGATGAACAACGGGAAGACAAGTGACAAGTGACTTCTAGTCTTCCAACCCAATGGTAGTTATAGGCCTTTGGTTCTGTCAGTGGCACTATTTTTTCCACTCTAATTTTATTTTTACATGCTGTGTTCTCCAGAAGTTTATTAAATGCCAAAGCAAACACTGTGTACTATGTGAACTACTATTACCTGGCCAAGGCCTTGTATGTAAAAGGTGCTTTTTGCTAAGTGTAAATGAATAAGTGTATAACTGAAATGGTAAAAATTATAAATGTGCTTCACAGCATGCACATACCACACACACACACACACACACACACACACATACACACACACACACACTCCATGCTTTTATCATTTACATTAGCCCTCATCGCCTAATTGAAGCAATACTTTAAGTAAATATTTTTCTATTTACTGCTGCTAGTAAATATCTTCAGGCTTGATCTGGGAATTGGAAAAGAGTTTTTATAAAATTTGTCACTCTGTAAATAATATATTTTCATAACTTTTTATAACACAACACATATTGCTGAAAAGAAAAATACCCATTGTCTTCTTGTATCAAATGCCTTTTAGTTTTCATCTCTATAATTTCCTCCAGAAGAATTTGGAGTTCAGAGGACACCAAATAACACAAGGAACTGACTATTTCATTCTTGCTCAAAATTAAATATGTTAATAGAAGGCCAAAAGCAAATCTCTGTTTATGTTTTCTTATTATTTCTTCTCTTCAAAATATTTATTGTGGATTTTAAGTGACGGATTTCATTCTCAGAAAATGAATATATTGATTTATATCGATTTAATTAGATTGTAACCTCAAGGTCAATTCTTTCATATTTAAGAAGTTTGCAAGAGAAAAAGATTCCAAACAAAGAAAACCTTTGCAATTAGATACTCAGAAAACGGATCTGAGTATCTAAGACCTTTCTAACAACTGAAAGCAAATTTTGGAATATTAATTCTTAAAGTGTGCTTATAATTATTTATTTCATCACAGTAGTTTTACTTAAAGACATATGGTTTTTTTTTTTTTTTGCCCTTTTGGTTCACACCCGGCAATGCTCAGGGGCTACACCTGGCTCTGCACTCAGGAATTACTCCTGGCGGTGCTTGGGGACCATATGGGATGCTGGGGATCAAACCCAGGCCTGCAGAGGCCGGCTGCGTGCAAGGCAAACACCCTACCCGCTGGGCTATCGCTCTGGCCCCATTAAAGACATATGTTAAGGAAATAATGGAAACTTTTATAATCAGCCCTGATTTATCACACACACCCCCAACTCCTCATGTTATAGAGCTTTCCCAGGTCTGGGTTGCATTTTTTATGGCTTTCATTTTAATATATATGTACATAGGTATTCATAAAAATCAAATAGTGTTATTTTTTATGTGACTAATTTTTAATTACATAAACTGTACCATTTCATGGACACTGTTCTGTTTCTTAGCTTTTATCCTAATTTTGCTTTTAAGCTTTATCCAGATTTTATGTAATGGGGGGATATTTGGTTAATTTGCTTGATTTTTTGTTTCTGTACCACAGTGTAGCCATTGGGCTACACTGGCACGTAATAGGGTCAAATGGAAATGTTACTGGCGCCTGCTCAAGCAAATCGATGAATAACGGGATGTCAAGTGATCAAGTGATCAAGTACCACACTGGCAGTGCTCAGGGCTTACTTCTGGTTCTGCCTTCAGATCATTCCTGACGGGGTCTGGGGACCATTCAAGGATGCCAGGTATAAAACTAGGGTGGATCACATGCAAGTCAAATGCCCTAACCACTGTACTATTGCTTCTGCCCCTGAAATAATAGTACTACCAATTTTTTTTCCAGTTTCTAAATGGAGTGGGCCAACACTGCCAACTGCTTGCCCAGAACCATGCCTCACCATTTTTCTTACTAAATGAAATATATATATACATTTGCTTTTTGGGGGTCATACCCGACAATGCTCAGGGGTTTCTCCTGGCTCTGCATTCAGGAATTACTCCTGGCGATGCTCGGGGACCATATGGGATGCCGGTGATCAAACCCGGGCCAACATGGGCCAGTCACGTGCAAGGCAAACGCCCCACCCTCTGGACTATCGCTCAGCCCCAAGAAATATATTTTTAATGCAGTCATATGCCCGGTAAAATTGCATTGAATTTTCCAGACCACCTGCAGTAGGACTCAGTTCTGGAACCAAGTTCTAGCTCACACAAAGCATGCAAAGTCTTCTTGGGGTTGCCCAGGAAAATTCCTGTTGCCTCCTCCTCCTTCTTTCTTTGTTTTTTTTTCCTGCCTAGGATAAACACACAACTTATGGTGGCAATGTAGCCACTTGGGTGTTTGAGTTTGTTTCATTGGTTGGTTGGGTGGTTGGTTTGGGGGTGACACTTTGTGGTGCTCAGGACTTACAACAACTCAGTGCTCGGGGATCACTCCTGGTAGGCCTAGAGGACAATATGGGGTGCTGGAGGATTGCTGGGCTCAGTCATGTCCAAGACAAGCATGTGACTGTGTTCTCTCTCTGACTCCCAGTGAAGCCACTCTGCAACCATTAGAGGGAAAGCAACTTCTGAACACAGCTGAGTAAAACCCACAGAAGCTTGGATTATTTTCCCTTCCTTCCCCTTTACTGTTCTTACTGCTAACATAACAGGGGTCCCACACTTAATTATGTTTTTTGCTTGCCAGGGGTTGCATACTTGGCTTCAGCACTCATTGTACACTTCATTTGTGAGGCCAAGGATTATAAAGATCACAGTCACACAAAGGGCCATGTCAGGGATCAAACTTCAGGCCTTATTAAACCCCACGAAACCCCATCTCTGGGTTGGATTATTGATGGTCTAGAAGTTACAAATAGTCCTGCCTCTACATTTCACATTAAGTGGTTAAGCAGAGGCTTTGGGGCTTAGAGTAGTTGGTTCTCTGCCACATGCAGCCTAGTCACTGTTGATTCACAAAAGAATTCCCATAATTAATCCCACTTCAATCAGTTACTTCTACTTTATCATTATAACCAGTGCTGTAGAGAACATCCCTGTATAATGAACAATGTAGATATATCCCATATCCTTTTTTTAATATTTTATTATACTACCATGAGATATACAATTACAAAAAATGTTCATGTTTGGGTTTTGGTCATACAGTGTCAGGGAACGCCACCGGGGTCCCCGACAGTGTCAGGACAAAGTTCTCTTCTACCTCCGAGGACGCCGGGAGAACAGATGAAAACTCATGAGTCCGGTGCAGTTTCAAAAATAGCTTTTAATAATACAAAAGCTCTTCCACAGCAATCCAATAAAATGAACAAACTCTAGCTCTGGTCTGAATTTAGACCATACAAAAGAGTCTAAGTCTCCCACCAAAGAGAGAGGATCTCACCCGAGCTGAGTACTACCCAGAAGATGGAGCAAAAGGCCAAAGAGCTAAAAGCCAAAAGCCGCAGGAGCCAAAAGCCAAAAGCTAAAAGGCCCAAAGGGTAAAAGTGAAGGGACCTCAAGTCAGCCCCTTATATACACCAAAGTAATCCAACCGGGAGGGTCATGTCAACAAAGAACTCTAAACAGAGTGTAGTGCCACACCCTATTATAGGTATAAACAAAGGTTACACCAAGGTCTAATCCTTTCTAACAAGATTATCTCTTATGTAAAACACTGGAGAGAGGGGCTGGTATAAAGTAATACATCTTAACTTCATGAGCTTCATGTAATCTAGATGGTACCCACAAGGTCCTTCTTATTATTATCTGCACCAGGGTGATTCTGAGTATCTTGTTCTTGTGTACTGAAAGGGTCACACTCGACTGCTTAGAGCAAACTAGTATGATCCTTCCTATAGTCTTCCTATAGTCTCAGCGTAGCCAGGGTGGTAGTCTCCTGGTAAATTCTAATTGTCCCACGCTGGGTGCAGTGGGTATAAAGAGGAGCTGTGCCCAATCTAGAAAACATAGAAGTCTTAGTAGATGTATAAGTCAGAAGTTATTCAATCAAGGTGACTTCTGTAACTGCCACACCCTCTAGCAGTGTTTACATAGAAGAGAGGTCTCATTAGAATGAACCTTGACTTAAATAGATTAAGCTGGGAGTGGGCAAAACAACAAAACTCCCAGAATAGCTAAACCTGTTCTCCAACAATACAGTATTCCAGCACCCATCCCTCTTCCAGTGCCCATTTCTCACCACCAATGTTCCTGATTCCCTCCCCCTCCCCTAACCTGCCTCTATGGTAGGTTCTTTATCTCTTCTCTCTCTCTTTCTCTCTTCCTTCTCTAACATATTGTGGATTGTAATACATACATTTAGAGGCTTCTGATATCCGTTATAAATAATAAAAGTTAATAAGGACACAATGATATTCAGCTTTGGAAAAGGGCTGAAATATATCCTGGGAGACCAAAACAACAGTGCAGAAACACCATCTGAACTTTTTTGTTCATAGCAGCACTATTCACAATAGACAGAATCTGGAAATAACCTGAGTGCCCAAGAATAGAAGACTGGATAAAGAAGCAATGGTATATCTACACAATGGAATACTATGCAGCTGTTAGAAAAACAAAGTTATAAAACTTGTCTATAAATGGATGGACATGGAGAGTATACATGCTGAGTGAAATTAGTCAAAAGGAAAAGGTCAGATATAGAATGACTGAATTCATTTGTGGAATTAAAAAAAAAGTATGAGACTATTATCTAAGGCCTGGCAAAAGCATGAACCAGGAGGTTTTGTGAATGGTTAGAAACTACCACAAGAATGTGGGAGTCAGACGTTAGGTAAGATAGTGACAGGACTAGTGTGCTAATAATTGTTGGTAATGATAACACTAGACCAGGACTGAGCATTGAACATAAGCAAAGGGATACACATAATAACTTCTAAATGTATATATTGCAAGCCTCGATGAGTAAGAGAAGGAAGAGGAAGAGAGAGAGAGAGAGAGAGAGAGAGAGAGAGAGAGAGAGAGTGAGAGAATAGGAAAAGTGCCTGCCTCTATGGCAGTGAAGAGGGAATCTGGGCATATTGGTGGTGAGAAATGTGCACTGGTGGAGGGATGGGTGCTGAAACACTGTATGACTGAAATCCAATTATGAACATCCTTGTAATTGTATATCTCACGGTGGTATAACAAAATTTTCAAAATAATTTTTTTTCAAATTTTATTACACCACTTTTAGACATACAATTGCAAGATGCTCATATAGAGTTATGGTTCTGCAGTGTTCCACCACCCATCCCTCCACCTGAACCCATCTCCCATCACCAATGTCCCCACCTCCCTCCCCTCCCACACCTCAACTACTTGGCGGGTTCTGTATGTCTTTTCTCTCCTCTCTATCTCTCCCTCCTGCCTAACTTTCCTACACATCGTAGGAAATGCAGTACATTAAAGGACATAACTGTTTCCACTAGTTTGATGGACCACGCGGCTGCTTAGGGACCTCATGGTCAGCGACTGGACAGCAAAGGTGGTGGCTAGTGTGGTGGGCGAGTCTCATCCGGCTGCTTCCGGGACCCCCCAGAGGTGATGGGCCCACTCCCAAAACCCATCTGTCCTCCTGGGGGCCCCATGGTCAGCTGGGCCTGGGGGCAAGCCGAGTTCCAGCTTCCCCAGCCGCGTGTGAGGCTCTGCATGTTATGGCTGGTCACCCCCAGGGCAGCTCCTGGGCGGGGCCACCAGGCTCGGACAAAGTGGAGGGGGAAGGGCCGGCCCCGCTCCATCTGGCGAATTCCGGTGATTCCCGCTTCTGGGAGCTACCTACCTGGGCTCGAACTTCGTTTTGCTAGGTTAATCTGGTCTTGAGGTAGCATCCCTCCCGGGTGGGCTGATTATGTTGCAGCATCCGGACAGCAAAGGTGGAGGCCAGTGTGGTGGGTGAGTCTCATCCGGCTGCTTCTGGGACCCCTCAGAGGTGATGGGCCCACTCCCAAAACCCATCTGTCCTCCTGGGAGCCCCATGGTCAGCTGGGCAGAGCCCAGCTTCCCCCAGCCACTTCCCCAACAGCGTGTGACGGCTCTGCATGTTATGGCTGGTCGCCCCTCAAAATAAAATTTAAATAAATATATCTATCAAAAAGCAAAAATAAATAAAGTTTAAAAATGTAAATAATTAAAATAAAATTTTTGTAAGATTGGTGAGTATGAAATAGAATCTCATGTTTTCATTTAAAATCTATTAATTTCTATAGTGAGGTTATCATTTTGTCCATGTAGAACTTTTTTTTTTTTTTTTCCTACTGGACTTCAGATTATTTTTCAAATTAACTTTTGGGATATAATTGCAGATCCCTAAATAAGCAGGTCCAAAAATCTTTGGAAATGAGAAAAAAAATCAGCTCAATAATGTCTGTCTTGGACCAGCCATAGCATGCGGGGCCTCAAAAACAGCTGGGGAAGCTGGAACTCCGCTTTCCCCAGGCTAAGCTGACCATGGGGCTCCCAGGAGGACAGATGGGTTTTGGGAGTGGGCCCATCACCTCTGAGGGGTCCCAGAAGCAGCTGGATGAGACTCACCCACCACACTAGCCACCACCTTCGCTGTCTGGACGCTGGGATACAACCTCACAACCAGATTAACAGAGAAAAACCAGTTCGAGCCCAGGTTGCACGGCTGCTTGTGGCGCATGGTCCATCAAAATAGTGGAAACAGTAATGTCCTTTAATGCACTGCATTCTACAAAGTGCAGGAAAGTTTGGCGGGAGGGAGAGATAGAGAGGAGAGAAAAGACATACAGAACCCGCCAAGTAGTTGAGGTGTGGGGAGGCGGGAAGGAGGCGGGGACATTGGTGATGGGAGATGGGTTTGGGTGGAGGGATGGGTGTTGGAACACTGTAGAACCAAAACTCTACATGAGCATCTTGCAATTGTCTGTCTAAAAGTGGTGTAATAAAATTTGGGAAAAGAAAAAATAAATAAATAAATAAATAAAATATAAAACAAGTGAAAAAAATGTCTGTCTTTTGTTGAGTACTTAACAGATTTAATTGCTTCTAATCTTCATGAAAATTCTGAAGGTAATGAAATGGGAATTACTATTCCTAAGTTTTTTTTATTACACTATAGCATTATTCTGAGCTTTGGCATCTCAGAGAAGTTATTATTTGTCCAAAGTCATGCAACTAGGAAGAAATAGAGCAGAGATTTGAATTAATCCTGCTAACTCCAAAGCCTCAACATTTTTTATTACTACAATGCTGATCATAAGATTTTTTTCACCCAGCATAAACTGTACAGGAAAATTATTAGCTGCCGTAAAGAAGAAAACAAAATTAAAGTCAGCAATCCTCTAAATTATGATGACAAAACATAAATTCACAGTGATTTTCAAACATAGGCCAAAAAATAAGACATATTTAATGTGACAGTTCTGGACACAGAAAATATGAGGTAAATAGTAATTCAAAAAAAGATTAAATATCACAAGAGAAATGTCCCATAATTGCTACTTGGACACAACTTTCATTTTAGTAGGCTAAGTGAATGCAAGTGATCCATCTTCGCTTTTAGAGAGGCAGGTGCTGCTTCTGCTCATGAAATTCTGCTTGCAGAATTAATTGGAATTGGCTTGGCTATGAGTACTCTCAGTTGATTTGGGAACTGGCTCAAGAGTCACAAATAAGAAATAATCATAAACCTCTGAGTACCTAGTTTGCTACTGGGGTGGCACAAGCATAGATGGGTTGAATTTCACTTAGCGTCTTCATTACTGGTCTGAAGGAGGGGGAAATGGCTTGTTAAAGAGTTTTATAAATGGTAATATGTGAGGCAACATTGCAGACATTGATGAAGACTGCAGGATTATCAAAAGAAACCTAACGATTTTAGATACAATAGACACAACTGAACAACCTGAGATGCACATTTCATAAAGGTCTGAAATTTTGTAAGTTGGGAGGAGAGATGGGGAGGGTGCTACGGAGAAGGAAGCTTATGGAAGAAATGTTATTTAGAAAGTCATCTATTAAATGGCATTGCTCCTACTACTACAAAGCTTCTGTTGCAGAAGTTAAATAGACATCAAGTGGTGGATACTTGTGTCTTTTCCACTTCATAGCTATTGTAGATTATGCCACAACATGGAATAAAGATACCACTGAGTATACCACCACCCGGCAGAGCCTGGCAAGCTGCCGTGTCGTATTTGATATGCCAAAAATCAGTAACAATTATAGACCTCATTCCCATGACCTAAAGGAATGGTCTGAGTCTCTTCATATTCCTGGAATGAACAGATGCCCTTGGGCTACACTAGCACGCAACATATGGAGATGTTACTGGTGCCCGCTCAAGCAAATCAATGAACAACGGGAAGACAAGTGATACAAGTGATACAAGTGAAAGATACCACTGGAGGATCCTTTCTTATTTGAATAAGTACTTGAAAGTTGGATTTCTGGATCACATAGTATTTCTTTTTTTTTTTTTTGGTTTTTTGGCTTCTTGGGATACTCCTGACTCTTTACTCAGCAATTACTCAGGGATACTCCTGACTCTTTACTCAGCAATTACTCCTGATGATGCACAGAGGACCATAGGGGATGCTGGAGATCAGACCCAGATCAGAGCAAGGCAAATGCTCTACTCACTGTACTGTCACTCTGGCCCTCATATAGTATTGCTACTTTTCATTTTTCAGGACCCTCCACATGTTCCACAGTGACTGAACTATGCACATTCCCACCAACAGTGAGTGAACAGAGAGCTCCCTCATCTTCACATACTCCTAACACTTGTGAGCCCATGTCTTGAAGACAGTGATGCCAACGGAATGAAATATCTCATTGTGATTTTTCCTCATATTTCCTTGATCAACAATGTTGAGTATCTTTTCATATACTCTTGGCCAGTTCTTTGGAAAACTGTCAATTTAGTTCTTCTGTCCGTTTTTTAAGGGGACTGTTTAATTTTGTGACATGGAGTTGGGTGAATTACGATACATGTGACAAATATCTCTATATATCTGTCAATACATGGTATTATTTGGCCCCAAGAGAAGCCATACTACAGTTTACAATAATTTGGCTGGATCTTGAGGACCTAAGACTAAATCAAATAAATCAGATAAATAACGTTCACTGCTGCCAAACTAACTCTACAGTCCCAACCAGCGTGACTGTGAACACAGAAGTAGATTTTCCTATCTGTGCTGGTGGGTTCTTGAGAATTTCATGAAAGATTTGCATACAAACCTCAGAAGATTGAACTCTATTTTATTGTACAAATGGTTCCAGGTCCCTCCCCAGATGTCCAGGCCACTCCATTTCCCATGCACGACATGCTGGTCTGTCCCTAATGCCGTCAGGTCCAGTATATGACTTCCCTATCATGTCCCTCGCTATCCGCTAGCCTCCCATTAGCGATGTCACTGGTCCTGTCCCATGCTATCCTGTCCAGTGAACGATTTCCCTGTTCCGGCCCACACAGGATACTCGCTTTCTCTGAGCGTAGTCACCGGTCCTGTCCCTCAATGCCTGTTCCTATGAATGACTTCCCGGTCCTGTCCCACACAGTCAACTTGTCTCCCATGAATGACAGGGAGGCCCTGTCCCCTGCGCTGCTCTCTATATCCTGCACGCTTTCCCCGGAGATGATCATGGCCTGGACCTGCATTTACCAGATCCCTGTGCTCTGAACCATTGCTGGGCTTCCCAGCCGTATCCCTACAGTTCTGTTGCCTAGTCCCAGGTTTCTGACTCTCCAGCCACGGCCACGTTCATGTGAGTGAGGGTCCTGAGTTTGGCCCTTTACTCTTCCTGGGCTTCTAAGCCCTGCCTGAACCTGAGTTGTCCTGGGCTTCTGAGCCTAGCCTGTACTAAGCCGACTGGCTGCAAGCAGTACTACCAGACCTGGAGGTCCCGAGGAGAGAGAAGCAGGTTCAGGAGAGCCAGCCGACTGCTTCTTCTGACTCACTGTCTTCTTCCTCTGAGCCTGTGCTTACAGGTCTTCCTACTCTGTGTAGCAAACCCACGCCTAACCATCCCATTCTACATTCGAATTGGCTACTTGTTCCAGGGAAGGATATTTAAAGTGACCTGGAGCTGAGATTTAAAGGACCTGAATGGAGCTCTACACCTCAACCTGCTGTATCAGGGCTGGTGGCAGAGAATGACACAAAAGCGACGTGAAAAGACTCACCATTAAGGACAGTTAGTGCCTCCAACTTTACCAGAGAGCAGGGGCTGGGACATTTTCAGGGCCAATCAGCATGCATCTGTAAAGGATATTTTTGCTGTCCTTAATAGCTAAATTGCCTTAAGTTTGCCTTATTCTATTCTTGCCTGGTCGCACATTTGCAGCCTTCCTGTTTATACTAACTAGATTAGTTTTACCCAGGATGCCATTTTTACCTTAGGGTTTTTGTTAGGGGGGAAAATTTCTCACAGAGAAAATCAAATAATGTAGGTTATCCTTATATGTGGGATATAAAAAAATTAACTTGAAAGTTGGAGAGATAGTACAGAAGTTCAGGCACTTGCCTTCCTGCAGATGGTAGATCTTGGTTCTGTCCCCAGCAGCCCATATGATCCCCAAGAACTGTCCAGAATAACCCCAGAGCATAAATTAATGCCAGTAATTATTAGTCCTGAGCACTGACAGGTGTGACTCCCCAAAAAAAACATGAAACTCAAAGAATCTGACCCTAA
>JAJIBD010010251.1:0-47878 GCA_021461705.1 Cryptotis parvus | reverse complement strand
TGCAACATAAATAAAAAGTATATTCTCTTTAATTCTAAGGATAGATGTACTCAAAGCAAAATGTAGTAATTTTAATATTTGATTAAAAGACGAAAATAGGTTGAGGGCTTTATCTTATGGCAGAGAGAATTTTGTGTTTACTTTGGTTTTGCAATTCATAATTCCCATGCACTGTGCTCAGGGTGTTATAACACTGGTTTTGTAAATTCATGATTAACACAGGCTGTAGATCTATAACAGAGTCTAGAAGAGTTACTTACTTCGTATAACATGGACCCCATTCAATCCTCAGTTTTTGTATATTATCTCTTGTGCACCAACCAGGAGACACTACTAAACACACAGAGTCAGGGAATAATCCATAAACACTGCAAGTTATAACCCCAAATCCACTGGTGGTGGAAAATATAAAACAAATGTGTTCTAATACAGAACAGTTTCAGAATTTCAGTAATTTATAATTGAAACTGGCCAGATGACCAGCACTTTAAGCATTACTCCCAGAACATCAAAACATTCATTCAAAAGACGATACACCATTACTAATTGCAATACTTAGTAGAAAAGCAGATATAGAATCAACCTAGGTATACATGAAAGATGGATTTATTAAGATTGTATAGATACAAACAATGGAATATCATGCTGCTGCAAGAAATGATGCATTCTGCAATTTGATGCAAACTGGAAGTAACTGGGCCAAGATACTCTGGGTTGAGAAAAGTATGCCAGAAGGATAAACACAGGATGATCCTTTCTTTCACTATTCTGTTAAGATAAAAAAATTGATGAGGAAATTCAGTGTTTTAAGGCAGTAAGCAACCTCCATCACCATCGATGCCAGAGTATAGGAGGAGAAGGAAAGAAGTCAAGGTGGGAAGGAGGGAAATGAAAAGCGAAGCAACTCTCGCTTCACGGGCCTTGTGTGCTAGTAAAGTGAGGCATTGTTTCAATTTTACCAAGCAGACACAAACTACTGAAAACACTAGATGTGAACTAACTAAACCAACAAACTCTATAATGTGCCTGCTGCGATTGCACGTGTGGGGCAGGCAGGAACATTGGAACTTCAGTGTAGCAAAGTTGCTATACTGGTGGTGGGATTGGGTGCTAGATAATAACACACTATATGCCTAAAACTCAGTGATCAATAACTTTATCATTAAGTAACAAAAAATGGTCAAATAAATACTCATAATTTCATTGTTACTGATATTTTTTGAGAGACTCACAGACATGGGGCAGAGCTGCTACTGGCCTCCCTGTGCCCAGTCGCTCATGAGGCGCCCGGAGAGGGATGGCAGGTTCTAGCCCCGGCCCGCCACCCCAGCAGAGCCTCACAACAAGCCAGAGGCACCCCCCCACTCCATGATGGACTCCATTTTCCACATCCGACTTCCCTTGTTAGAACTCCACCCAGCAGACCAGTCTATCACAGGTGGCCAGCCGCGCTGTTCATCAATAAATGCTGGATTTTGAGATGTACTACAAGAGTATACCCGCACGGCAGAGCCTGGCAAGCTACTCCGTGGCGTATTTGATATGCCAAATACCAGTAATAATTATAGACCCCATTCCCATGACCTGGATGGAATGGTTTGAGGCTCTTTATGTTCCTGGAGCAAGCAGGTGCCCTTGGGCCTCACTTGCATGAGACAGGACATATGGAGATGTTACTGGTGCCCACTGAGCAAATCGATGATGAACGGGAAGACAGTGATACAGTGATATTTTTTGGATTTCTTTATATTACACTGTTTTACTATATGCTTGTTAATAATCTTTCTTGCATTTCTAATTTCTGAAACATTTGTAATATTTTCCAATCATCATAGTGTAAATTCTTCCTAAATTTAAGATAAATTTTTTACAAACTGTTATCTTAGTTGTTTCACAAACTAACAAACTTTGGAAATATTTATGTCATATTTAGAAAATTATAGTGCTCTTGTTTTTCATTTACAGTCTAACTTTGTCTTTAATTTTCTGAGGCTGATTATCTTTAAAAGGTCATCTTTAGATACATATATTTATATAGTTTTGTCTTTAGTTTTATGCTGTTTTACAATGATTTTCTTAGGCATCTTTATTTTTGCATATTGTTTGAATTGGTAGTGTTATTTAAGCATTGACTTAATATCTTTGATAGACTTTAGATAATTTAGCTGTCTTCTATTACTACTCTCATTGGTCACTCTTGGCAATGCTCATGGGATCATATGCAATGCAGACAGAAATGACAGAGGGCCACATGCTAGGTAAGTGTCTTAACCTCTCAAGCCTCTCACCTTTGTGATATATTTTATATTCTAAGAATGCATATAAAAGTATTGTTCAGTTTCTTTTCTCTGTGACTGTCCTCTAACTTAGGTCTCCACCCCCCAAACCATAACAATCTCCCTCTCACTCTGCCTACTGCGCTCCCAGGTAGGGACAATTCTCAAATTTCTATCCAATTGTTCAAAACAATGCACATTTTAATATTTTATCAATCTTTTATTCGATTTTTAAAATTTTCCTCAGCAGAACATTGGGCTCGATATTTAATTCTACTATTACTATTTAAGCTTGAAAAAGAATAGTTTCTTAGACAAAAAAAAGGTTGAATTATATTCTTCAACTTTGAGAGGCATACCATACCCATTAGAGAGCTGAGAGATGTTTAAATAGGTATTCTTGGATTTTTGAATCTTACTCAAGAAACAGGCAAAAGCAGAAAATAGCCAGCTTTCCTAAAAAAGTATGAAACAGGCATGAGATTTTCCCTTATTGACTTTTTTCATTCCTTTATCCTCAAAATCCCAAACCTCCTGTCAACTATGTAAGAAGAGTGTGGAGTAGATGCCTTGGGTCTCACATCAAACCTTTCCTTTGATTTTAATAAGATTTAGTAACTCAATGTGGTAACTATTTTGTTTATAACTAATTTATTAGAAACTCTATTGAAATCTCAAGATATCTGTGTTAGTTTGTGGAGGACAATTTGAATGTTCTCCCATGTTTCTTCTACTTTCCCTTTCATAACTACACATACACAGTCCCAACCCGAGCCAGAGCAAGGATCAGCCTTAAACTACTGAAGCAGTATTATGGTCATTGCTATCAGGAAATTGTAAAATGCTATTGAGCATTTATTACATTGCCAGTGATGTGCTGTATTCTTTATACATTTTATATTAATTCTTTCTGCACAGTTTTTTCCAATGGCAATGCACCCTGAAGCCATGCAATTGTAAAGGTGTCATAGCCAGAATTCAAATGTAAAATATCTAATGTCAGGTTCCTGCCATAGGAAAGGGAAATAAAAAGAGAAAAAACAATTATTTCTTAGAACTATAATTTTCCTCGAGGATGTTAACTTTCACTAGTTTTATTCATTTATTTTGAGCAATTAAATTCATAAATTCAGTCAGTTTGATATTTATTTAATTCACAAGCAATATTAGAAAAGCAATGATGACAAGACTCACTGTTTGCATCCATAAAAGCTTACGGAATGCAAAACTTTATCTGCGAGGTAAATGATAAAATATTTTGTGTTCTAAGTTAGAATTCATAACAATTGGGAAAATGTCTTGGAAAAGAGCAAAATTAAGACATTGACCATTCACAAGTAAACATAAAAACGAAGTCCTTTTATAAGAGTAAGAAGTAGCTGTCAATTGTTAAATATTTCATACACAATTCATCTCCATCCAAAAAATCTCACTGAGCCCATTATGTCAATTTTCCTTGGTACTTAATGGTTTTGGGATGTTTATTTCACCACTATGAGAATGTCTGGAAAATAGAGTAGCCAAAAATTCCGCTCTCTGAATGCGCTATGTTAGTGGACTATGAGGCAATAATGCTGAGGGCAAATAAATGGGAATTTTTAAAAAATAAAATTTAGACTCTGGAGGATCATGCTACAGTCTCCTATTGTATATGAATATATATCTTAAAATATATATTTAAATAGATGTACTTTAAAATTAAACATATTTTAAATTAAACACGCACTTAAATTTATGTTTATATAATATATATATATATATTTTAAATATATATTTGTATTAAATATAAATATTTCAAATATATATAGTAAATCTTGAGTTGAGGAACATACAAGAACCAGAGGTTTTGAACTAGAGAACTAGTTCAACTCCTGAACTAGAGAGGTACAAATGTAAAGTGATTTGCTAGCTCAGAGCTAACACCTGGTTCAAACTCCTAGGTTCACATATGGTCCTTTGCACACTCCAAAAATGATTCCCACAGCACAGAGTCAGGTATGGCTCCAAATAGATAAAGTCCTGTCCACTATTATAGTGTGGTCCCAAACAACTAAACAAATTGCTATACCAAAAGAAATTGTAAACATGTTGAGGAGTCATTTAACTGAAGAAGGCCTATCTCAATAATTAGAGTATCATTCCTACACCATATAATAAGGGAGACATAAGAAGTACTCTGGTCTGCCTTGCATGTACTAAGGTCAGAGCAAATGTTTCTGGAGTATTATATATTTCAGAGGCTAGATATTCCACATAGTTTGATAATGAAAGAAAAAAAAGGCAAATCATATGATTCTGCTTAGGAAAATATCTCAAAATTAAGTCACTAATAGCAATTAGTATATTACTGTCCTTTGTGTCCTTTGTTTAAAAATTATCTTTTGGAAGATGTAGACTAATTACTTAGAAATCAATTTTGTTAGCTCAATGATCATCTACAGTTACTTTCGTAGGATTCCCAAAGACAACTCCATACATTATCTTTCAAGGTGGAGAGGGAGCGGGCCACACATATCAATGCTCAGGGTTACTCCAAGCTCTGAATTTAGGAATTGCTTCTCACAGTGCTTGGGGTTCTGTGCTTTGACCAGAATCTTAAAAAATTATTTCTATAGCACATTGCAAGTACTATAAACTTATTTTCTCAACAGATAAATGCATATTTGTGGCTATTTGAATAGCATTTTCTTCCTTGAAAAAAAATAGTGACAGTTGTATGAACAAATTGATTAGTTAAGTCTATAGAAAACCAAATTTAAAACAGCATGAAGGGCTTTATTTTTAACATTCAAAGATGAGTTTCTACTTAAGTGTTGAAGAGACTTTTCAAAGTAATTGTAATAACATAACAAGAAAGACTATTCTAGGTGACTAGGAAACTCTTGGTAGCTACTGCTGGAGAGTAAAACAAATTGTGACCAAATATTTATGAAGAAAATTAACAAGGAAAGATGTTAAGTCTTTCCATTTGAAGCATTAGCTATCTTCTCAGAAGTTCTGCTAATAAATTTCTATCTATAAATGACCTGACTACACGAAGAATCATCAGTTTTAAAAAATAATTAAAAGTGTAGTATTTTAACTTTTAATCTGCACATTAAGCTTGGAAATGTAATCAGAACAGAATGATCTGAGTACTAAAATCACAGGACTCTCCACCCACTCAACAAATCATAGGAGTATTGAGACTGTTCTAAAGAACAAGATTTCCTTTATTATATTATATGAGCAACATTTTTTGGTTGTTTTTCCAATTAACTTTTGAGTTGAATATAATATATGGGCAGTTCAGAAAAGCACTTAGGAAGAATGTAATAGTCATGAAGAGCAGACAAATACATGCTTAGATGAAGAGCATACAAAGTACATTTGTAAAAGTTTACATCATTTATTATTTCAACAATAAATTTTTCTAAAGTTACAGAATTGTAGGAGATCAAATGCATCATTCTCAAAAGAAATATGTAAAAAGTGTCTGCCAGAGTCATGAATGTATTTTTCCCTCATAATTACTTGATTTGGTGAAGATACATAAAACCGTAGTTAAGACCTGTAAGCTATGGTTAAATATAACAGTATAAAATAATTTAAACTGTCACAAAATCAAAAGACCAGTGAGTCAGTTGCTAATATGTGTATGTATGTTACCCAAAGTTATTAGCTCACATTACTATTCACTCTTAGTGTTGTTTGCTATATGAGTCACGGTATATGCATCCAATGTTGTAGAGTCTTATGAATATTTTCAATGCCTCTGTCAATTTTAATTTCCTTTCATATTCAGCTACTCATCTTTTCCCCCAATCAAGCAATAACCTTATTCTTGTCCCCATAATTTTTTCCTTTCCAGAACATTTTATGGTTGAAACAATAATCAAGTCTTACAAATTTTGCTTTTTTTATTTAATAATTAAAATTTCTCTCTCTCCTCTCCTTGACATATATATTTAAACCATATCAAACTGCAATGTGGGTTGGATTTGCCTAGTGAAATTATTGTTGTTTTCTTTAAGTAGACCCTAATGTTATAGCAAATTTTGAAATAGGAAAGAGTGAGAACAATGGAATTTTAGGAAAGGAATTTCTTTAAGTCGCGAATAGTAACCTCTCCATGCTGTGTGGTTAGTGGGGAGGTGGGGGCAAACACTCGTCTACTCTAAATGTCACCAGTGTCAGCCTAGTATGATGCCATTTCTCCCATGGACATCTTTCTTTATTTTCAACATTAAAGTCATCTTTAAAAGTAAAAAGCACTGCTATTTTCCTGTATTTACTTCGATGACTTTTTATTCACAAATCATAAAGTTTCAAAATGTTTACATTATCACAAAAACAAAGAGATATTTATACATTTTATTCATAATTTCCAAAACCAAGATCTCCCTGGGTAGTTCATTAAATGAGTAAGTTGTGTTGTTACATCCATGTAATTAAATGTTATTAGTATTTAGTTATTTAGTTATTTATAAATACTAATTTATATTAGTATTTAGTATTTAGTTGAAAACGTTATTTCAAGTCAGGAAGAAAATATAAAGGAAATTTAAATTACTAAATAAAAAAGTCAATTTGTAAAGACTACTTAATTTCAACCATAATAACTCCTGAAAGGGAAAAAAACTATGTGGACAAGAATAAGATGAAATGTTTGACTGAGGGAAAAAAGATAAATGACTGAAGAAATTAAAATTGACAGAGAGGTATTGAAAGTATTCATATGATACCACAATGGTGGGATGCATGTGTCCTAACTCATATAACGTATAACATGGAGAGTGACTAGTAATGCAAACTAATACCTTTGGGTAATTGATGTGTCAATGGAATGGTGTCATTTGTAACAAACATATCGCCCCATTCTGTGAGTGCTGGTAAACTAAGAGTTTATGCATGCGCGGGATTAGGTGCGAGAGGTAAATCTATGCTTGTGTATACATAAACATATATACTATATTTTATACAAAATTTTCTACCGTTTTTTTATAAATACACATAAAACATTTTGAAAGATATAGTTTTTGCAGGTAAAAACAATAAGGCAAGAGGAATAGAGTAAGACCTTCCTTTGGTGGAAATATTTGGCTACTAAATAATGAGAAACCATTAACACTTGAAAGTAAATTAATTTTTTATGACATATAACTATTCACTCTGATATATAGGTGAGTTGGTTAAAGGTGTCAAAAAAAGCTTTGGATACATTATGGGAATACAGCATGTAGGACTTTAAGAATAATCTCAAAGGAGAATCAAAGTATAACCTGGAGCTAGGGGCTGGTAGATATTACAGGGGTAAAGTTCTTGCCTTTCATGCCAGGAATAGAGTTCCAATGGGCATGGATCCAAAATGAAACAAAAATCAAAGACAAAACTTAAGACACAATTAAGATGTTTTAATTCGTGAAATAACTATAACAAATAAAAATAAGCTTACTAGTTAGCAAACCAGGGATACTGTTGGTGGGTAAGGAGGCACCAGTATTTTATAGAATGGAGTCTGATCATTGTAGATGCACACCCAAGATTCATATTTATTTTATTTTTATTTATTTTTATTCTGGAGCTAAACCTAGCCATGCTCAGCGTTAACTGTTGGCTCTGCACCCAGGTATCACTCCTGGCAGGGCTTGGGTGATACGCAAGTCTAGCACCTTATACGCCTCTTCAGCCCCACACAGAATCTATTTTGTAAAACTTATCATAGCATTTTATAGCAAACTCTGTTGTCCTTTAATGAAAACCTCCACTGCTAAAAAACATACGCACTCTGTATAATGCATAAAATATTCTGTAGATTTAGTGGTCAGATTGCATAAGGTTCCAATGGAGAGCAGTCAGGCAGAGAAAAAGAAGGGTCTGCTAAAAGGGCGTGCTAAAGACCCAACTGGTGCAGAGTCCCAAAGGTTTTGCAAGTACTGAGATCATGGAATTTCTCTTGCTGCTGCTTTTGTTGGGTCTCTTGCTTCTCAGCAATAGTTTCATTCTAGAGGAACAATGTCTTGGTCTTGTTTGCACTTCCTCTCCCAAACTTATTTTCTCCCAATTTCCCTGAAGTATACCTGGTAGTGTCACATGATCTTGTCTCTGCCCTTCTTCTGATTGAAATTCCCCAATCCTTCTGTCTTTCTGCATAGCAGTTATTCAATCTTTATTACTCATCCTTAGAATTATTTCTCTGACCTTTCCAAGCTAATCAGATATCTTTCCTTGTATGCCTATTAGCTGTGGTGTAAAACCTTCCAGGGCATCAATCATTTTCTGTGTTATAAATGCTGGTTTATTGGCCTCAGAAACTTTATTTTAAGACATAGGTCTTATAAATTCCTATACTTTAATTCCCAGAACAAAGCACAGGAAGTATCATATAATATTATGAAATGAATAGTTTATAAATAAAATCATAATATCTTCCTTTATTGTGCATTTTATTACACTTTTTGTCTAACTCCTGATTATAAATTGAAGTAAATGAACATATATACATACATTTAAAGTTCATTGATAACCTACATCTAAATTGCAGTGTAATATAAGATATAAATTTTCACTCACCTGTGAATATCATGCATTTAAAAGAGTTTGGTACGCATTTTAGACTCTTGGAGTAGTATTCTTACATCTTGTCCCTAAAGTCTATTGCCTACATTTTCAGAGGCTTATCGACTTAGGTCAACTTACTATATAGAAAATTATTGTCAAAATATTTAGTAATTTGTCATTATTGTTGTTTTCAGTGCTGTAGCCACTACTCTGTAATTCCATAATTAAATAAAAATGACAGTACTTTAACAAGTCATTTGTTAAGATTTCAATAAAAATTTAAATTAACAGCTGTCATTGATTGCTAGCATAATATTCAGTGTAGCGCTAACAAAAAAAGCATTAAAGTATACAGCTTGCACATGAGGAGACCGACTCATAAATTCAGGAAGAAATCTGTGTTGTGTAAGTACCCTCACCAAAAACAACAGGCAACGCTGAGGCTGAGCTTGACTGTTGGTTATCTCAAACTGCCTGCTTTGATTTTATACCTTCTGGCTATAAGAAGATATTTTATATCTTCTGGCTACAGAGATATTTTTTCTTGTGTGTGTGACTGCTCAATATTTTTTGGTTTTGCTAATAAATTAATAATAGATGAATAATTTAATTTTTGTGTACTTATATCATTGTTACAGAAAAAAAATTAAGTACAAAAAGAAAAAAAAATTGCAAATAACAAACCAGATCTTGGCTATACCACCTGTGAACCGGAATACTTTGAACAATGAATTAGTGCTCTAAGTAGGCCAGCTATTTAACTATGATGGTAATTGTGTATTGGCTTTTAATCTATATCAGGCTTCCTCAGGGTTTGTAAACACAAATCAGTAAATAAAAATTTTCAAAATATCAAATTCTAGAAATATGCCAGTGGTAATTGTAGAGGATATAAACAAGAAGAAAAGTGAACTAGAATATTGGTATTATGGACTGAAATTAACCCAACCTTATCATCATAATCATTTGAATCACTTTCTTCCTGTTGTTCATCGATTTGTTCAAGCAGGCACCAGTAATATCTCCACACCTCCTGTTGCAAGCAAGTGTACCCAAGGGGCATCTGCTTGCTCCAGGAAAGGAAAAGCCTCAAGCCATTCCTTCAGGGTCATGGGAATGAGGTGTATAATATCATAATCACCACCATCATTATTTTTCTTTTAGATTCTTCTTAGGAACTGCTCCCACACTGTTATTCTGGGTAGACTTCGGGCTCAGGGATCACTCCTGGTTGTGTTCAGCATTCCCTATAGGGTGTTGGTTATCAAATCCTGGTTATCTACCACATGCAAGGCAAGTACCCTTCACGCTGTCTCTCTGGCCTCCCATCATCACTATGATTTTACAACACCAATATTATTTAAGAATTTAATTAGTAAACTACATTAGAACAGTTTCAGCATTGCAAGAAAAATGATCGTAAGTATCTAATTTAGCCCATACTCCATTATCCACTTTCTCCATTGCTATCAAGATCTTATATTATAGTAGTACATGGAGAAATCTTATTTGATATATCCTATATCCATCCTATAAATGGCAGTTGTTGAGTACTAAATCACCATGCTCCAGTTCACTTAAGATTGGTTAAGACATACAGAAATTCTCCTAAGAGCAACATGTGAGATGAATTCAAATAGTTTCCTGATAGCCTCTTGAGCATAACATAAATCCTAACTGACATTTGGTTGTGTATTATTTATCATAACTTTCTCAAGCACATTACTTGTATAGTCACAGAATCATTATTATAAATCATGAACATGAGTGAGTATACAGATTTTGAACTATAAGATGACTCCATTCTCACTTTGTTTTTTGTGGCCCACATTGCAGTTACCTATTCCAGGATTGGATCAATACATGTATCCATGAAAGATGGGAAAAGATCTAGCATTTTTTAGTCCATATTCATATAAAAATAAAGCAGGCATTTTATGGGGCAATCACCAGTAAATCTATGTATTGTTATAAATACTTGTCCTCCAACTGAACAGGCAACAATAGAAAAGAAATTATTTAAATAGATGAATGAAAATTAATTGGAAATATTGTTCATTATGCAGAAGTGCAAAGTATTGTGAAGAATCTATCCAACATGTAAAGTCAATTCAAATAGATCATTGCAGGCCAGACCAGATAAAAATAGAAACTAATAATTATGTATTGCATGATGCATTTTAGAAAAGTTGCTTTGTTCAATTAATTTAGTCCTAGACAAAATACACCTGAATTAGATGCTATTACCTTCCTTATTCTCTGCTACCGGCTCTTCTTGTGCCCAGCTGATCATGAGGGAGCCGGGAGGGAAGGCAGGTTCTAGCCCTGGCCTGCCATTCCAGTAGAGTCTTGCAAGAAACCAGAGGAACCCCACACCTGAGGAACCCCCACACCCCACACATGAGGGCCGCTATTTTCCACATCCGAACTCCCCACTCATCAGAGCTCCACCCAGCAGAAGAGCTGATCACAAGCCCAGTTCATCAATAAATGCACAAGATGAGAGGCGACTACAAGAGTATCCCACCAGCACAGCAGAGCCTGGCAAGCTACCCATGTCATATATGATATGCCAAAAAACAGTAACAATTATAGACCTCATTCCCATGACCTGCAGAAATGGTTTGAGGCTCTTCATGTTCCTGCAGTGAGCCGATGCCCGTGGGCTACACTAGCACGCGACAGGATGTATGGAGATGTTTCTGATGCCTGCTCAAGCAAATCGATGAACAACAGGAAGACAAGTGGTACAAGTGATACCTTCCTTATTACAGATGAGAATGCAACAGTTCAAAGAGATTTAAGTTGTCATGTAGAACTGGCCAAAGCACGACTCAAATCCAGGTCTTTATTTGGGGGATGGGAATTATTTAAATCATAATATATTCATGCTATAGAACCATTTATAGCTGCCTTTTCCCAAAAAATCTTTTATTATTAAATTAACATTGATTTGCAATACTCTTGGTGATGGTTTCACATGTACATAATCCCAACACCAAACCACCCCATCGTGCCCACCACTTTCACCAAAATTCATTCTCCAAAGTCCATACCACATATACGTAATCCCATACCACCATCATCATGCCTGCCACCTCCCCCAAATCCATACCACATGTACGTAATCCCAGCACCATACCACTCCCATCATGCCCACTCCTTCCCCAAAGTCCCTCCTTTTTAATCTTCCCTCCACGAACTCAGTTTTGTGGAATGAATGTTTCATGTTTGAGTCTTTGGTCCTTGTTACTACCTTGCTGTGTATCTTTAATTCCCACATGCAAGAGAGATAGTTTTGTATTTATCACTTTATGACTGAAATTGTCAGGGAAGGCTGGAATCCCCAACAGTATCAGGGGAAAAATTTCCTTTACCCCTAGGGCTGACGGACAAAATCCATGAGTGCAACACAGTTCCAAAAGGCTTTACTTATCACAAACAATAAATAATCTGTTCTACAACAATCCAAAGCAGTGGATTTCCCAGACCTATGACTCAGGGTCAGATTTCTGACCAAGAGCTCAAGCTGAATCTTCCACCAAGACGGACACATCTCTTCCAAAATGCAGATTTTTATCTCTCCAAAGATGCCAAAAAACCCAAACCTGCCTAGGAAGGGAAGGTCTTTGCAGAGACAAAACCAGCATGCACATGCAAATTCTTGTAGATAACCACACCTAGCCCGGTCTAATCAAATACTAATTTGCCAGGATCAGGTCCTTTTTACCTCAAGCTCCTGTGCAAGACACTGGAGAGGGAGCTGGGTAGGAAAATACCTAAGAAGTAAAGCATCTCAGGATTTATACACATCGGGTTAAAACATTATAATTTCTAGACCCTGAGCTTCATACAGCTAGGTGATATAATTCAAATACCCATAAAGTCCTTTTCTCTTCTTCGGGTGATTTTGGGTGCTCTGCCTTAGTTTTGCTAAGAGTCATGTTTGCTTGCCTGGAGGTAAATTTAGCACGCCTCCTTCTTTATCTTAGCAGAGCTATTTCTCAGGAGGGGATTCAAACCTGCAAGGCTGTCTCCCAGTAAATTCTAAATGTGTAAAATGTCCCAAGTGGGGCTCGTGGGGGTATTGAGAGAATATCCCGATATCTAGTATTGGATTCATGATAAAACTGCAATGCTATTCCAAGAATTACTAAAATCAAACTTTATTTTCCAATCATATCCCCGATTTCCTACTGTGATTTTTACAAGATCTTTAACCAAATGCAAATGGTTTTGAGAGCGCAGAAACCCAGAGACAGAGGGCCCGCTATTGTGGCATCCACCAACAGAAATGACCTAGCATTATACCTTCTAGTTCATTCCAAGTCATGGCAAATTGCATGCTATTGTCCTTATAGCTGCATGGTTTGCCATTGTGTATATATAGCATAATTTCTTAATCTATCCATAGTTTGGGCATTTTGGTTGATTCCATGTCTTGGCTTATACAAAGCACTGAAATGGAAATAGGTGTTCATATATGTTTTTGAATTACGTTTTTTAACATTTTTGTGTTTTGCTGGTAGATGCACACAATGCTATTACTAGGTTTTATGGGGAGTTCTATTTCTGTTTTGTTTTTATGAGAGATCTCTGTATTGCTTTCCATAGAGGCTCAACCTAAGACATTCCCATTACAGTGAATAAGGGTTCCTTCTCATTACCAGCATTGGTTGTTTTCAGGCTTTTTGATATATGCAATTCTCATATGAGAGTGGTGTAATTCAGTATTGTTCTGATTTGCATTTCCCCTAATCTTGAGTTATGATGAGCACTTTTTTATATGCCTGTTTCTGTTTTGGGTCTGGTTTTGGGTGGCGGGGCTTGACTTGGACACCAACAGTACTGAGATAATTCCTTGTTCTGCACTCAGGAATTATGTCTGGTGTCCTTGAGGTGGGATGCCCCAGATCAAACTCAGGTCTATGGTTGCAAGGCAAAGGTACCTGATGTACTATTGCACAAGACCCTATGCTTATGCCTATTTCATATGTCTTTTTGGCAAAAGAAATGTGGATTCACATTTGGATGGCCTTGTTTGGCATTTTGTTGTTGAGTTTTGGACTGCTTGTATGTTTGTTTTGACTATCAGTCCTTTATCTTATGTATTGTGAAAAGAAGGAATCCGGAGCTTTGATCTCCATCACTGTTCCAGAGCCAGGGACGCTGTCTCGTTTGACAAGACATCGAAAATCAGATGGGCTGGACACGTAATGCGATTGGAGATGACTGCTGGACTAGAGCCTTACCGACTGGATTCCACGGGATGTCAAAAGATCACGTGGCCGCTCACCTAAAAGATGGTCATACTTCTTCATCAAGACCCTGAATGAATGGTTTGAGGCTCTTTGTATTCATGAAGCAACCAGATGCCATTGGGCTACACTGGAACCTTATAGGGTCAAATGGAAATGTTACTGGGGAATAACAGATGTCAAGTGATCAAGTGATCAAGTGATCAAGTGATTGTGTATGAATATTTTCATCCATTCAGTAGGGAGATGTTGTTATTTTATAGCCTTTTTTTGGCTGCGTAAAAACGTTCTAGCTTGCTGTGTAGTCTCGTTTTAGTTTTGCTTTTGTTGTCTTCCTTCAGTGGTCATGTTCTTTAAACCACCTCTGCAATCTACTTCCTGGAGAGCTCTGCTGATATTTTCTTCAGTGTGTTTTGGTGGATTCTGTGCTGTTTTTTGAACCTTATAATCTAGTTTGAGTTTACTTTAGTGAATTGTGTGATATCTGATTTTAATCTCATTATTTTGCATGTTCAAACCAGATCTTACCTATTTTTTCTTTAATGAGATCTATTGTCATTTGGGAAGCTTAATACTTGATTTAATGAAAATATCTCACACATTATAGGTCATTGAGCATTTCTTCCCTTCTCTCATCAACCAGCCAGAGGAAGTTGTTAGGCCTTGTAACCATTAAATGTGGTTGATTAACCTCAGCACCCCTGGGCCGGCCCTAGCATTGGACCATCTGGCTTAGTTGGCCAAGTACACCTGGAATGTTGCTTGAACGTCTTCTCAGGGCACTGCTTTTGGTAGCTCTCTCACCACAGTTTTTTTTTTTTTTTTTTATTCAAAGTGGTTCCTTAAAAGGGTAGATTTAAAATATATCACACTGCAGTGTTCTGTCTGAAGACTCCTACCAATCAACTCCAAATTGGCAAACATATTAATTAAACTGACTGAAACCAGTCATTTCTTATATCCTTAAGCCTCCCTGGGCCCAGATCCTAGAGGAAGCATCTTTGGACACTCACTTAGCTCTGGGCCCAGATTATGGATTCTGCAGTCAGTGATTTCTTGATTTATTACAGTCTGATTGTCTCTAAGTCGACTTTCATATGTTAAATAAGGATTCATCTAGATTAAGACTTGATTTCCAAGGAAATCACAAAATTAACTGTGAGTCTACATAAATCCTACTCACATAATGTAAACTGATTCAAATACAAATGCACATATACACATACTCACACACAGTTTATGATTTGAAGTGCAAAAAAAGCATAGATTCAGACATTTTCTTCCTCATTTTGTTAACTAAACAAACATAACTTTGAACTCATTCTTTACAACTCAAAAGCACAAGACGGGGAAATATAAGAAAAGAAAAGAAAAGACAGCAGACAATACAACATGAAAGTAAATATAAAAATGGTAGCAAGAACAGAAATTCAAGAAAACAATTCTGTCTAGGGAGTACTAACGTTGGATTAAGATGCAACTAAGTCATTGACTAAAATAAAAATAAGAAAGCATATCATTATTGGACTTGCCTTGGAATTCATTTATATATCTCTGAGAGCTACTTAATTTCAGGGTAGAAAAGGTTAAGCAAATGACTCCAATCCAAACCCCAACAAATATTGCCCCCTACAACTCTGTGACAGATGGCTGGACAGGCTTACCACCTGTCGTTTCCAAGAGCCGAGCCGGCAAATCATTATCTACTTTTAGAAGGAATCCGCGTCTCTTTAGTATGTTACTAATTGTTAGAAAGTCATTCTCATTTAGAAAAGAAATCTGCCATTCCGTGGCCTCATTTCTGTCCTCTAGAACCATATGGAATGAATTAAATTCTTCTTCCACATGATATCTGATCATGGATGTGTAGCAATTATGTTGTCCCCTGAGTCTTCTCTTGTCCCAAATAAACCGATGCAAAACATATCCATTTCCTCTCTGAAGCAGTGTACCTGGTGAATGACCAAGATCCAGACAAGACGTGCTTTATTTCTCTCTCAATAGTAATTTTATTTTTACAGAACTGAAAATTAGAATTCCTAGTGTGTACATTTACTTGGGTGTGCTCTGTGAACCTCATCAAAATATATGTGCATAAATATGAATAAATTTCATAAACACAATGGTACATGTAGTTGGTGTTTACACAGAAACATATAGATAAGTAAGTGAACACATGTATAAAATAGATACTCCTTTTTTACAAGTGCTCCTTTATTTTGTGGCTCTAATCTAGTCCTGATACATAGGGAGAATCAGTCTGTTTAGGAGGCTTATTTCATCTCTATAGAAATAAAATGAAAATTTAGAGTTGTATATATTTTTCTTAGTTTAGTCCTGAGTCAAGCTTACATAAACCTATCTTCCCCAGGACACCCAGACTTGCTTATTAGTTAATCCTCAACTTCTAAGGGAAAGAAAAAATGTGGATATTCTACATGAGAAAAGCTGAATAACTATGAAATATGTGTTAATGTATGTGCCATTGACAATATATGTGTCAAATATGTGTCAAAAATTTGACAAAATATGTGTCAAAAATGTACATGCTCCATTAATTGCAAGCTTGTTCTACTTGTTTTTCTTAATTTCAGTTCCACTTAGTATTTCTTATACTTTTTTACAGCTAGTTTATCTCTATTTTATCGTTGTTCGTTTCCTATTCTATTTTCAAAGAGCAGGGTGGCAAGGGTGATATTTCCTTCTTTGATATCAACAGAAATGCCCAAAGGGTCCTGAGTTCAAGATTCTCCTTTCTCTTGCTGCAATTTGATTTTGCAATTCGTTACTTTGGCAGGCCTCAAATAGAAGAGTTGTTTTTCAGGTTATGATAATGTAACTGGAGCCAAAGTCACCGACATCATTTCAGCCCACAGAAAGTTATTTTGATCTTTCTCCTGGGGGGCAGGAGCTGTGTTGGTGGGGGTAGGGGAGGGCATTTGAAATAACTTCCAGCTCTGTTGGAAAAGTTTTTATTTCATCCCACTTTTTCATAACACATGAAACATGCCCTCAAATGCCCTCCATGTTAACTACTGTCTTTCCCCCTCCACAATATTTCCTTCCTCTCTCCCCTTCTTTTTACTCCACTTTCCTAAAATGGAGCTTTTAGGCAGAAGGGGCTGTTTATACAGGAGGGCAGATGAGAAACATCAGTACTAATGGATGGATGTTCTGAGGGTATGATGGGGTAGTGTCTGGAGTATCACAGAGGAGACAGCAGCTGGAGCACAAAGAGCTCCCTGGAGGTCAAGGGCACCTTAGCACCAACCGGTCATTTCACGTCACCACAGTCTTGCTCTAGCTATGCCTGAAAGAGGCACACCCAGGGTTTTGTTTTCTAGCCTAGCACTGATGTGTCATTGAAGCTTTAGAGGTACCAAAAAGCAAGGGGTGGGGGGGAATCATGGGGTACTGGTGTGTTGGAGGACATGTTTAGCTAATCTGGGAGTTTTGTTGTTTTGCTCACTCCCAGCTTAATCTTATTTAAGCCAATGTTCATTCTAATGAGATCTCTCTTCTATGCAAACACTGCTAGAGGGTGTGGCAGTTACAGAAGTCACCTTGATTGAATAACTTCGACTTATACATCTACTAAGGCTTCTATGTTTTCTAGATTGGGCACAGCTCCTCTTTATACCCACTGCACCCAACGTGGGACAGTTAGAATTTACCAGGAGACTACCACCCTGGCTACGCTGAGACTAAAGGTAGACTATAGGAAGGATCATACTAGTTTGCTCTAAGCAGGCGAGTATGACCCTTTCAGTACATGAGAACAAGTTACTCAGAATCACACTGGTGCAGATAATAATAAGGACCTTGTGGGTACCATCTAGATTACATGAAGCTCATGAAGTTAAGATGTACTACTTTATATCAGCCCCTCTCTCCAGTGTTTTACATAAGAGATGATCTCGAGATTAGTCCTTGGTGTAACCTTTGTTTATACCTACAATAGGGTGTGGCACTACACTCTGTTTAGGGTTCTTTGTTGGCATGACAACCTCCCGATTGGGTTACTTTGGTGTATATAAGGGGCTGACTTGAGGCCCCTTCACCTTTTGCCTTTTGGTTCCTCAGCCTTCAGCTTTTGGCTCCTGCGGCTTTTGGCTTTTGGCTTTTGGGCTTCTTCCCTGTGGGATCTCGCCTTGTGAGCATTTATTCCCCTTGGAAGTTTTTACACGTGGTGGTCGCCATCTTGGCCTACACGTGGCTGGGGTTCTAGCCTGGAATCCTAAGCATCGGGTTTTTCCTTTTGCTGATTTGTATGCCTGAACCTGTGATAAGTAAAGCCTTTTAAAACCGCATCGGATTCCTGAGTGTTCATCCATTCCCTTGCCGGCTCGAAGGTAGAAGGGAACTCGCTTCCCGGCACTGTCGGGGACCCCGCGTAGCGCCCCGACACTGGTGGAGGAAATGGGCACTGGTGAGGGGATGGGTGCTGGAACACTGTATGACTGAAACCCAAATATGAACACTTTTGTAACTGTATACCTCATGGGGGTATAATAATTTTTTTAAAAGACATATGATTAAAAAAATTAAAAAGCAACCTAAGTTAATCCAATTGCTACCAAAGAGACAAGGAAGGGGTTTCACTATATCAGTATTAGAGTTTCAAAGAATAAGGCCACTAATGGACTGAAGATAGATTCCTTCCACCAAAACAACAAAGACCCATGTACATACCTTCTTCTCTAACCCGTAGATACTGCACTGGTGGGTTAAGATTCTGCCGTGCACAGGAGGTATTCTGTGACATCCTGTTCATACCACAGTGGCTAGCAATGATCCCCCACATCTGCTTCTTCATCAGCTTGTGGCACTTCACCTCCTGAATCTAGTGAAAGCCTTTGAATCTCCACCTCCTGAATGCTGTGGCAACTGACCACAACTCCACTCTGTTCCAATACCACTAAGTAAGCACCAAATATCCATAAAACTCTCTCCACAGTCCTTACGCTTTTCTGAATTATCAGCATTCATTTCCATTGATAACAATGCGTCCCAAACTTTATCTAGGAAATTGATAGAACTGCCATTTCTCCCAGTCCTCCACACTCTCTGCCTGTCTTTGCATAAAACAAACAGAAGCCACTGAGAACAGTGTAAACTTTCTTCTCATTGCCATTCATCATAATCTTCTCTAGAAGAGCCAGAGGTTAGTACAGCTAATGGAGTGCTTGCCAGCTGTGGGGGCCAACCCGCATTCAAGGTGGGGCCAACCCACATTCAATCCTTCTTGGCACCCCATATGTTCCCCTAAGCCTGCAAGGGTGACTCCCGAATACAGAGCCAGAAGTAACCTCTGATAACTTATATTCTCTTTTATTCCAAAACCAAAATAATATATTTTAATTTTAAAAGAAATGTTCCTCTAGTATTTTCTAAAATAATCTGCCTTATTCTTAAACCTATTTCCTATCTGCTCTAGGTTATCACTACTATAGAATATGCTTTATCAACTATTCATCTTTCATCTTAAAACCTCTACATCTCTTATTCAAAAATATTCAGAACATTTTTTCTCTCATCAGTGACATAATTTTCTGGGCTTTTGAACCTACCTTCTGCACTAATTTTAATAATTTCTGATTTTTTTAAAAAAAAAGGCATGTGACTCTTTCATTTAAATGCTTAATGGTCAGGGCTGGCTAGATAGTACATTTGTCCTGCACATCACTGACCTGGTTTCAATTCCCAGCAGCCCATATTGTTCTCTGAGCATCGTCCAGAGTGATCCCTGAGCACAAAGCCAGAAGTAAGTCCTGAACACTACCAGTTGTGGCTCCAAAATCAAAACAAGCAAATAATCACTTAAAAGTCATTGCATAGTGATTAATTCATTGAATTTCAATATTTTTGTATCAAGGGGAATAGAAAAGATGAAAGAAGGAAACAAGGAAAATGGCTGATAAGTGGAGTAATCATACATGTACAACATTGGTTTTCTTCTTTTAAGTGAATCGTGATTTGTGGGACCTCAAAACTAAAATATTAGTGGCAACATCAATGGTCACTAATGTTTATCACTATAACAAATATAATAGCAATGAAAAACTTTGAAATAAGGCCAGAGCGATAGCACAGCAGCAGGGCCTGGCCCTTCATGCACCCTACTTGGGTTTAATCCCTGGCACTCTACATGACCCTGATCTCTGTCACTATAATAAGGGTTCACCCTATTATAGTGCCAGAGGTGAAGCACCACCAAGTGTGGCCCCTAAACCCTTCACCCAAAATACTTTGAAATATCGAACTATAATAATGTATGCTGAAATGGAAAAGTATGTTTTTAATCTACTTAAAAAGTGCCACTATAGAGACGGTTGATGTAGAAATACACAAATCTTCAATTTATTTTTTAAATTACAAATTAAAAGTATATAATGTGAAGAGTAATAAATCTAGGTGCTTTTATATATACAATGGAATATTATTTGACTTGAAAAGAAATAATGTACATTTATATACATATATATGAATCGTGAAGGCATTATACTCAATGAAGGAAGACATATACTAAGCATCACATCTAATATCATTTCATTTATGATCAGATATGAGCACCCCATTAGTAAACCTTGAACACAAAGGTTTACAGGTACTGGAAGAAGAAGAGCTCAAGAACACCTTCTTAATGCATATGATCTTTCCTTTTCAGTGGGAAAACTTTCTAAAGGATAGTTGTAGGAGTTGTACATTTTAAATGTATTGATGATACCAAATGGCTCACTTTCAAATAGTTGATTTTCTGTGATATAAAGTACACCTTCAAGAAAAACATTTTACTTGATACAACTAAAAGAACTCTTAGTAACACATCTGTTAAATTAATTTTTATGATATATTTTCATTAATTTCTTAGAATCCATGCCAGTTGCCCCGGAAGAGAGACCCACGCATGCCAGACCCATATGTCCCTTGGAGCGTGGCCGCTTTGCTGTCGCAATATTTTTATAGGATACTGAATTTTGCATAAGGTTCTTCCCAAGTTCTTTCACATTTATACATAGTAAACAGTTATAGGCATGTTTTAACTGATACCAGTAAGCCTGGCAAGAAGCCAGAGCAAACCACACATCATGCAGTTAGTCTTTCTCAACATCCAGACTCCATAGCTCCTCAGAGCTCCATCCAAGAGAAAACCTGATCTTCCCCCTTTTAGTTTCATCAGTAAATGCTCGGGTTGAGAGCCTTTTACTGAGACTATACCACCTACACAGTAAAGCCTGGCAAGCTACCATGTTTTATTTACTTTTTATGCCAAAGACTAGTAATTATTATGGACCTCAGTTCCATAACCTGAAGAATGGTTTGGCTCCTCCTGTCCCTGTAGCAAGTAGGTGCCCTTGGGTTGCACTTGCTTGTGACAGGACGAATGGAGATGTTACTAGTGCCCACTTGAGCAAATCAATGAACAATGGGAAGACAGTGATACAGTGATACAGTGATCTTAGAATCATTCAATCATGTTATACCTTTTCTCATAATATACTGAAATTTTTTGTCATTATTAAGTTCCAGGCTTCCTATTTTCTTACTGATATCTCTCAATATTTTTCTAACATATATGAACACCACCTAATGTTAGTTTTCAGCCATTATTTGTATGTCTGCAATATCTAAATAATATTATGAGATAGCAAATATATGACTTCACCCCTATAAAGACCTCAAGCTCTGGCTGCTTTTTTAGTTTTAAATCCAAGCCAATTCTTTGAGCACATAATATCCCTAATCAAATAACAACTGGAATCTCAGATTCAATAGTACCACAATTAAAATAATCATCATCCCTCACAAACTTATTTATCTTTTGGGCTTTCCATTCTCATCCAATGCCAACGTTTTCTCAAACTGTGTTCCCAGGCTGCATCAATACCATCAGCAAATTTATCGTAAAAGCTGGAGGTGATTTGCAGGCGGCAATTCAGAGCAGATGCAGCGGCTCTTAGAGGAGTCCTGCAACACCTCCCCACATCCTGAGTTCAGGCTTATTTCCAAGCAGAGGTGCTCCAGCCCATTGAGCTCTGAATTAAAACAGGACACTACTGTCTCTAGGTCACTGACATCCTCACTCAAGTCCTCCGTGTTCCTGGTAGTGCTTCTCAAACTTATGGACAATGTTTCAATAGACAATATTAAAATACAGAGTTGGCTTATTTATTCTAAGACTATTGGTTTTATTAGGCTTTCCTCTGGGAAGGAAATCCATAAATTATGGGTAGTATTCAAGCCAAAAATAAATCACAAGGCATTTTATGTTCAATGTGTACTTTTCAGCTTTGGCAGAGAGTTGAAAAGTCCTGGGAACCTTCTTAAAAACACAATATCATACCAACTCATCTTCTCTCCCTCCCAGCAAGGAACCAGATCTTGCAAGGCACTGATTCTGACTGATTCATCCAGACAGCCTGAATCTGAGCCACTGACCTGTCCTATTCCTGCCCCTGAGAGTCTGAGCCAAGACCTGGGGCAATCTACCAGCTGTGTTCAACTGCTCTATGATGAAATATCTCCAACACCGAAAGCAAGTGCTTAGAAAGTTTCATAGTAACCGGATAAATGAACTTGATGGCTACTGAACTGAATAGCAAAAAAAAAAAAAATAAATAAATGGATTAGATTTTAGAAAAAAAAATTCACTTAGAAAACACTCCCTCCTCTCAAGTAATACTTCTGAATATTTAAACACTCTTTTCCTGTACTGAGATTGCATGAGGCCCCCCATCTAAAGCCATTAAGTCTCAAAGCAGAGTCATTTAGGGTCAGTGATTCGTTCCACAGGCGGATCCTTTGGAGACCTGGGTACCACAGGGTTAACCAGCAGCCACCGGGGGAGGGTGTGGTCGCAAAGCAGGCACAAAGGGCCTTCTAAGTGAGATGGCTCACCTTTCCTTTAATTGCTCTCCAAACACACATGCTCTCTGAACACAGAAGGTGAGCGCTGGATGAAGTTTTCTGGGTAATGACTGGAAATGTTTCCTTGTGAGGAGCGGTGTTGAGTTACAGCCTTAGCCTGGGAGCTGGGAGGAGAGAAGCCACGGCCACAGCCCGAGACCCCACCTTTGCTGGCCTTGCAGAAGGTGACCATGGGCTCCCAGAGACAAGACTAGTGATATGCTGAGCTGACCCTTGGCCCAAGTTCACTGCGCCCGGAGTGACCCCGGGACAGTGCGCGGCAGGGCTTAGCGGGAGGCCAGCTGGGCAGGCACAGAAGCTGTGCTGGGAAACGCCACGCAGGCAGGGACTGACTGGCAGTCAGAGCTGAGCTCGGCCCCAGGACTGCTGTTTCCTGCTGTTTCAGGGGAGGGCAGGGGCGCTCTCTGGCATCTCTGCTGCAGTGGCCGCTGCTCACCACGCTTCTCCGGGCTTCCTCAGCACTCAAGGTAAGCTGGCCCGACGGGAGGACAGGCTGCCAGGACCTGCTCTGGACCATGAGCAGCAAGATCAGAAAGTTTTTCCGAGGGAGTGGGCGCGTCCTCGCTTTCATATTTGCAACTTCGGTCATCTGGCTGCTCTTTGACATGGCAGCTCTCCGGCTGTCCTTCAGCGAGATCAACACTCGCATCCTCAAGGAGGACGTCAGCAGGAGGGAGCGCTCAGGGTTCAGCGTGGAGCTAGACCAAGTGGAGACACCGCACAGCAGCAGAAGAGAGATGAAGCCCCGCTGAGGACCTACAGGAAGGGTTTGTGGGGCGATAGGAACTTTAGAAAGCACGAGAAGAGGGTGGTGAAGGTTGAGCATGACTCGGAGCAAACCCAGAGGGAGAAAATGGGCTGAAAAGCCCAAGAAGGGGCAGGGTTTCACCCTTGTGGTTTCCTACCAGCTTCACCAGCGGGAAACCAGAGGCAGTGAGCACCTCTCACCAAGGGAACCCCGAAGAAACCACCACTCAGGGGGCTCAGAAACACCCACTTGGGGCAGCACGAGGCACACCGTTGGCCCAAGCCCCAGCACACACAGAATCTGTGGGGATGATCCAAAAGGCCCTAAAGAGCCCCAGATCCAGAAGTAACACATCAGAACCAGCAGCTGAAAGGAAGCTGGATGCAATTAAGAGTTCCAGTGCGGGCAAAGCCAAGCAGCCAGCACGGCAAGAGCCAAGGCACAGCACCCTGCCAGCCCCCAATGTCAAAACCCAGGGACACTGGAGCCTTCAACACAACTGAGCCTCAGAGCAAAGAACTGAATGCGAATAAACAAAGTTCCAATAAGAGCCTTCCCTTTTTCCAAGCCCGCTGCCAATTTAAATCACTTAAAGCAGCAATCTCTTAATGGGACGCAGTCTCGGGCAGGCTGGAGAATGGGGAGCCCAAGCAGCTGGTAGGCAGAGACACAATTTCTCTGAAAGTCAGATTGTGGTTATAACCAAAGAGAAGGTACGAAAGATAGGTCCCAAAGAAGCCTCCCCTCTTAGAACTCAATATTCCACACTTCTGGGTAAAATCCAAAACAAACACCACTCTGGGAATAGAAGTGAGGTCTCCGTTTCTCCACAAACTGCACAGAGAATGGTGATGCACACCAAGCCAGTCTTAGCAGGTAGGCAGAAGTCAGCAAGAACCAGCTTAACTGTCCAGACTCACCCTATGGAATACAGCGAGAGTCTTATCCAAACCCGTTCACCAGGAGATCCTGGAATGCACCATGTGTTAAGAATTGATGTGACACTTTCTCCAAGGGACCCCAAAGCTCCAGGCCAATTTGGTCATCCAGTGTTTGTTCCCCGGGGAAGAAGAAGGAAGCAGAAAGAAGATGGAAGGAAGGCAACTTCAATGTCTACCTGAGCGATCTGATCCCAGTAGACAGAGCCATCGGCGATACCAGACCTGCTGGGTAAGATCATATTTCCTTCCTTTCCCTCAACCCTGAGTGTTTTGGCTCTTATGGAGAGATTTATTTCTAGATAATTTTCATCTGACTTTTCAACTAGAAAATTGTAGCACATTACTCATTAGATGAGTTCCAAATCCTTTGCTATCCAACGGAGAAAGATTCTGACATCAGTATATCAGTATATCACTGTACTCTATTTCTGCATTCTCTAAGATTTTAGGTCTTAAATCTGTTCACTTGTATTCAATTTCTTTCCCTTCATTGAAGACCTATTAACATTATGAGATTGATTTGATTCATAATAGAGCATATTATTTTTTGAAGTTTTACAAATTTTATTAAGGAGAGTTTTAGGAAAGGGAAGGAGGAGGGAAAGCAAGAGAGAGAGAGTACACATCTCAAGAGGGGAGATGCGGGCAACATACGTGCTCGGGCACCACATGTGCTTGGCCACATGGGCTCAGGCAGCATGTGTATCCATGCAGCATGTGCTCCATATTATTAAAGGTAGAGATAAATTGCAATTCTATTAACATAATGACGAGGAAGTGAATTCAGAATTTTCAAACTTTTATTATTAGCAAGTTTATGAGGAATATATTTGGGAATGGAGCATAGGGAAAGAACTTTTGGGGCCTCTCAGGAATCATATCTTTTGTACAATTTTGCATAGATATAAGTTATGGTCATCATAATCACAAGTGAAAAAGTGACTGCTCTCTAAAATTTAATGTCCTTTGTATGTGAAGATGGTAAGTATTTCAATTCAATTATACAGAAATAAAAATGTTAGGAAAAGTCAATCCACAGACAACTAACACCTGCAGCAAATACAAAAGTATAATAATAAATGCTTATCTTATTAGTTTTAACACATACAAAAAGCCAATTATATAACAGATAAGGTTAATAAGAACACTAGAAATAAAAGCTGTATGATCTTACGGTTTCAAATGAACACACTGAGGTTACTAAAATGTGACGTCACTTTCCCAAGGTAGTAGAATTCCAAAGCTGTCTCGTGAATTGTTCTTGAACCCATTCTTCAAATTGATTTAAATTCTTGACCCTAGAAATTAGCTTAAAGATCAGCGGCACATACATTGCATGAGCTAGGACCAGCCATTCCTGCTAACACATGACTCTTAACACCATCCTAGGTGTAATCCCAGGAGTCCCCTCAGCATCACTGCACAGCATATCCTACATGAAACTCTCCATCTTTCTAGGACTGGCCCCAGAACCTCCTGTGTAGTTCTTGAGAGGTCCTTCCCCTCAGAAAAAAGAATTAATTTCTTTTCATTATATACCAGAAGGTGGCTAAGTTGTAAATATTTGATCTGATTCAAATATAGATGAGTGAAGGAGCTCTGTAGCCATATGTTCTCTGTTCATCAACTGATAAGCATCCCATGTGTACCTTGAAATTCTATTCCTGAGCCAATGTTTGCCTGGAACGGAAACTAGGGAATATACCAGGATTCATATTCAGCATATGTGGTATGAAAACAAAGGCCTTGTTTGCCCTCTGTAAAGAATTCTTATTTGTCACAGAAGTAGTCAGATTTTTAAGAAGAAGGCAGATACTGAGGAATCTGATTCACATTAGCTGGTGCCTCTTCAGTTGATGTTAGCCACCGGGGAAGCCATTTCCTATGCTGATAGCCATTGACAAAGGGCTCTTAATCATGCTCACACCAAGTGCTGTATAGTTCATGTTCTCCACCCTGTGAAATTCACAGCCTTAAAAGGAAAAAATCTATAATAAAAATGAATAAACTGAAGCCCTGAGAAGTTAACTTGCCTTGGACTTAAAGCAGATAACTCCAGAGAAACGATTAAAATCCAAGTTCAAAATTATGCATTGCTGTTTGTCTTTCACTTGTTAGGGATAGTCTCCCAAAAGAATATTAAGATTATGGATTTGCTCTGATCTTTAATCATTTATAGCACAAATCATGCACGCATAGATGTGCATTCATGTGCTTTTATACCAAAGTTGAACTTAAAACCTAAGGAATATAGGTGTAGTCAAAGTGGTCTCTAACACCCCATGAGCGGCCCAGCCGATTCATGCAGACTGGAAAGATCCGGGGCTGTAAGAGCAGCCTATGGTTCTGAACCAGAGAAAGGCAATCGTGTGACTTCAAAACATCATGCTGTTGTGATGCAGGTGATTTATTAAGACTCCAACACTTGCTAGTTTCTGAAATTTGATCTGTGCAAGTTAAGGGTTGTAGGCCAGGAAAGTTTCCGGTAAACTATGTTCTGAAGGAAGCTATCCAGACTGTAAGACGTGTGCTGGAGAGAGTGAGTCACTCAGCTAGTGCCCAGGTTCCCTCCTCTTATCACACAACCCACCTTGGCCAAATAAAGGCACTGTCAGAATTTAGCTCTCCAGTAGTGCTCTTCCAACAGGGCGGAAGTGATCATTTAACCCCCTTAGGAACCTACATATGGAATCCACAAAGTATTTTCAGCCCTTTTATGAAATCTTGTTTGAAATAGGATAATGGTTTTATTTTTGCTTTTACCTAAACAAATAAGTTTGACTTAACTACAAGTATATGTAGGTTTACGTATGTATGGTGATAAGAGCTATAAGAAATGGTTTTACAAATAAAAACCATTTGATTCATCATGTTGAACATGACGTGAATTTTCTTATTTTTATTTTATTGACTTGAAGCCTTGCTCAAAAAGGTGACTTATAAAAGTGACATACAAGATTTTTTAGTGTAGCAATTTTTTTTTAAATTAAGCATAGAGGAATATTGTTAAGGAGCAATAAGAAATTGTGTGTGAGAGAGATAAAGTGAGATGGAAGATGAAAGGAGGGAAGGAATGAAGGAATGAGGGAAGGAAGGAAGGAAGGAAGGAAGGAAGGAAGGAAGGAAGGAAGGAAGGAAGGAAGGAAGGAAAAAGGAAGGAAGAAAGGAAGGAAGAAAGGAAGGAAGTTAGGGAGAGGGAGGGAGGAGGGAGAGAGGGAAGGAGGAAGGGAGGGAGGAAGGGAATAGGAAGAAAGGAAGGAGGGAAAGAAAGAAGGAAGGAAGGAAGAAGGAAGGAAGGAAGGAGGGAGGGAAGGAAGGAAGGAAGGAAGGAAGGAAGGAAAAAAGGAAGGAAGAAAGGAAGGAAGAAAGGAAGGAAGTTAGGAAGGGAGGGAGGGAGGGAGGGAGAGAGGGAAGGAGGAAGGGAGGGAGGAATGGAATAGGAAGAAAGGAAGGAGGGAAGGAAAGAAGGAAGGAAGGAAGGAAGAAGGAAGGAAGGAGGGAGGGAAGGAAAGAAGGAAGGAAGGAAGGAAGGAAGGAAGGAAGGAAGGAAGGAAGGAAGGAAGGAAGGAAGGAAGGAAGGAGGAAGGAAGGAGGGAGGGAGGAAGGGAAGGAAGGGAGGAAGGAAGGGAGGGAGGAAGGAAGGGAGGAAGGAAGGAAAGTTGCCTTGTATGCAGCTGACCTGTTTTGAGCCCTGCCACTATGTATGATATCCTGAGCCTGCCAGAAGTGATCACTTGGTGCAGAGCCAGGAGTAAGATTTGAGCCTAACTAAGTGTGCCTCCCGCCAAAATAATAAAGCATAAAGGAAGTTGCCTTGAAATAAGCTGCACTAGCAGCCTGATGAAAGACTTAAAAGTTCTGGGAATTTTGTCCCTTCTTGCCCACTGCATTTACCCAAACTTATCACCAGAGATTAAAAGTCACTGCCATAACACAACTTCCCACCATCTAGCCAGAAGCAGCAACAACAAAAAGTTTTACTTGCAGGTTCATTTAAATTTAACTCCTGAGGTAGGAGAGATAGAACGGAAGGTTGCTAGGCTTACTGTTGACTGTTCCTTCGTCAATCCCGCTGAACACCTTGAGCTGTCACTCCTGAGTACAGAGCCAGGAATATCTCCCATCACATTTAGAGGGTGGCCTCACCCTCTAAATACATGCATGCATGCATATATACATGCATACATACATACATACATACATACATACATACATACATATGTTTAATTTCCTTCTGGTGATGTCACTCAAATCCCCGGCATTACAAAGCGAAAATGAAAAAAAATAAATTTAATTCCATCAGTAATGGTAATAATAACTCCTGTTTTCATAATACTTTATTTTATGCCCTATCTTCTCCCTTCCCTTTGTGAATATTGCGAGAACTGGGATTCACACACAAGGTAGCAGTGCACGTGAGAGGTGCTAAGGCCCAATTCCAGGCCAGCACTCTAGCAAGCACTCATGCAAGGCAGCACTGAGCAACCCATGCCTTCTGAGTCTTCTCGAGGATGGCTCAACTGATTCTTAAGAAAATCCTCTGAGCAAGTTTGCATGGAGGACAGAAGACAAGCAGGATTCCCTGCACAATTTTACCTGCTCTGCTTTCAGAGTCAGAATCTCGTTTCTGAATTTGTCCTTCCCTTCTTTTCCCCAGTTTTGAAAAGAGCCTACCTAGGATTCTGAGGAGCGATCATGGACTTTTCTAAATACCAAACACTTCCAAAGCACAAGAACTCTTCTGTGCGTCAAGGAAGAAACTAAGAATTCCCTTCATTCCACTGTTTTTTCCCCCTGCCTCCTGTTTCTACCCCTTGTTGCAGTAACTTTGGGCATGTGTTTTCTCCCTCCAAATATGGGAAGTTTGCCTTGTTACTTTTCTGCATAATATGTTCATGCCCATTGAGTGACGTTGGAAGCGGTTCTTTCCCATAGTGGCCCCACCCTCACCTTGTACCTGCCCCTCTCCCACACAGCTTCATTCCGCATTACTCAAACCCAGCTACAGCACACTTGCATCTGCTCTATGAGTTGACTGTGACCTCTAAATTTCAAGGGCCCCTCATGCACTCACTGTTCCTGGAAACGCCGAGTGAAATCATAGCTTCTGAACTAAACTTTTCGTCTGCTACTGCTCAGGTGCTGTGCACTAAAAAGGTAGAGTTCCGCACAATGTGTTCTAAAGGATTTGTTCTAATACGTATCTTTGTTCTAAAAAGATATGTTTCTCTGAAATGACTTTTGAAAATCGATGCTATTTTAAAAATAAATTAGTATGAAGTATCAATAAAGCCTAAATGAGTCACTTTATAAATTCATAATGACTTCTTAATTTTTCATTTTACATATGTTGGATATTTTTTATTTTTTTATTTTTACAATTACAAAGATATACAATTAAAAAGTTCATATTTGGGTTTTGTTCATACAGTGTTCCAGCACCCATCCCGCCACCAGTGCCCATCTCCCACCACCAACGTCCCCGGTTCCCTCCACCCTCCCCAGCCCTGCTCCATGGCAGGTTCTTTATTTCTTTCCCTTTCTCTCTCTTTTCTCTTTTCCTTCCCTCCAGGCTATGGATTACAGAACATACATTAAAAGGGTTGTTATGTGTATCTTTTTGCCTCTATTTAATGCTCAGTTCTAGGTTGGCATTAGTACCCTGGACAATTGTTAGCACACTGTTCCATTTTCTGTCTTACCTAAACTCTGACTCCCACACGTTTGTGATAATTTCCACCTTTGACAAGACCTCCTGATATCTGTTTCACTTGACCTTGGATATTGGTATCATAATATGTACCTATATATTTATGCCATGCAAATAAATGCAGTCATTCTGTATCTGTCTCTCTCCTTCTGGCTAATTTCGCTCAACATAATCTTCTCCATGTCCATCCATTTATAGGCAAATTTTATAACTTCATTTTTCCTAACAGCTGCATAGTATTCCATTGTGTAGATGTACCAAAGCTTCTTTATCCAGTCATCGATTTTCGGGCACTCTGGTTGCTTCCAGATTCTGGCTATTGTGAATAATGCTGCTATGAATATAAAAGTAGGGATGGTGTTTCCGCTGCGTATTTTTGGCTTCCCAGAGTAGATTCCCAGGAGTGGTATGGCTGGGTCAAATGGGAGTTCAATTTCTAGTCTTTGGAGGAAAGTCCATATTGTTTTCCAGAAAGGCTGTACCAGCCGGCATTCCCACCAACAATGGATGAGTGTTCCCTTTTCCCCACACCCACACCAGCACTTGTTGTTCTTGTTCTTTTGAATATGTGCCAGTCTCTGTGGTGTAAAGTGGTATCTCATTGTTGTTTTGATTTGCATCTCTCTGATTGATGATTAGTGATGATGAGCATTTTTTCATATGTTTTTGGCCATTCGAATTTCTTCCTTGCTGAGCCGGTCCTGTCACATATGTTGGATATTTTATTATTGGGTTTAAGTACATGCATTCTGTTCTAACACGATGACCTATTTATTTAATCATGCTTGCTGTCTGGTTCTTATTTCCGGTTGCTGATTTTTTATTTTAATGTTTTGACTTTCAAAATAGGAAATTTCTATAATTTACTTACAAGAATTTTTTATGACTATCAATTTTCCCTAGAATTCTTACCTATAATAGTTGTCTCAAGTAAATGCTTTTTATGACTGTCACTTTTTGTTTGTGGTAGTGGTTTTGGGGACCCACCTTGCAGTGTTCAGGGCTTTCTCCTGGCTCTGCACTCAGAAATCACTCCTGGCAGGCTCATAGGACCATATGAGATGCTGGGGATTAAACTTGGGTTAGCCACATGCAAGAAAAATGCCTACCTGCGGTACTATCTCTTTAGCCCCTGATATTTACTTTAAAATTTCAGATTTAGTCCATATTAATTCCCTTTTATAAACTATAATCCTTTCTGCACTTGCTATTTATGTTAACGTCTATTCCATTCAATCAATACACACATAGAGGTTTTTCTCAGTCATCGGCCTATCTAGTAAAATGCAAGGTAATTCTAATTAAAGAGGCTTTCTTCTGTTTGTGGCTATAGTTAAAGTCTTACTTCAAAAACAAATTTATTTTGAGAATCTTTTATGAATGTCTATTCAGAGAAGAATAACTCAAAGAAATTTTTGTTGCCAGCACCTATTCTTTATAGCACAGTAAAAATTGCAGCATATATTTCTACCACTGCTATGTCATTATGACATTGCTTTATTGCTTAATTTAATGCTTTATTTTTCCTGTTGAATTCTGGCAATTCCCTTGATAAAGCAATTAAAAATGGTCTATAGTCTCTTTGCTCTGAGCTTTCAAGCTGCAATTTGGTTTTTCCTACACAATTAAAGAGGGTTTTCTTGTGCCACACACACAAACTGGAAGTAGATAGGGAAGAGAATATGAACTGCCTGCAAATTGTTCTGAATTTTAGTCTGTTAAAAGTATACTAGAGTGGAAAAAAAGGGAGCTTTAAAGTTAAATGAATTTCATGATTTTTATCTTTATACAGAAGATAATTTAACAGATGAAATGGGACTGTCTTGTGACTAATAGGGATTGGAGAATATCTAAAATTCTGGGAAAGTGAAGTGATCAAATAGGGGCAGGGAAAATGCACAGGATAGATTGAACGGGCTGCTTCCAACTTTCCACTCTATGGCTCAGCACAGGACAGGATCGCCTTTAAGACAACATGTGCTGCTTGCTCTCCATCTGTGCATGCATGCACACGTATATTTGTGTGGTTTGTGTGTGTTAACATCATAGTTGGATATCACTAAAAGTAGTGATCAAAAGCAGAAATTAGAATGTAAGTTTTGTTTTAAAATATAATAAGACAGGGGGCTGGTAAGGCGTTTGCCTTGGATGCGCCTAACACGGGTTCGATCCCTGGCATCCCATATGTTCCCCCTCAAGTACCACCAGGAGTAATTCCTGAGTGAAGAGCCAGCAGTAACCCTGAGCGTCACCGGTGTGACCAAAAAGCAAAATATAATTAAAAAACATTAATAACTGTCAAAGGTGATTATGGAGACTTGAGATACTTTTATCATACTCTCCCTATATCCAGGGTAATGATAGAAAGATGATACACATTTCTGCTACTTAATCTAAGAGAATAAAACAGTTGCATTACTGCCTAATTAATGTAAAAGTAAAAAATGTTCAAACAAATTAGAGACTCTCCTAAGTACTGCATAAAACCCAGAAATATTTCTGAAAGAAGGTAATTAGTGAATGTGGGAATTTAAAGCTGTTTATACTTCCTGCTTTACACATATAATCTAGGGCTACATTTAATCATTGGGCTGGTTTTATAAAATGCTTGCCATAATGTTTCCCTGGGCTCTCTTAATCTAGAAAATAACTTCCTGCTGAACTATTCAAAGCTGACCCTATAGATCAGCATCTCTCAAGATGGAAACAACATTTTTTTTTTTCTCTTCAAGAGTCAGAAGGTTTGGGAAAATCAACAACAACTTTAAAAACTGCTTTGTTTTCTGTTTTTGATAGAAAATGTTTTGAGTTCCCTCTGTATTTTAAATAGATACGAACATGCATTCCTTTTTCTAAGGGACCTTACTACCCACCTTCCCTTTTGATCGCATTCTTGAAGGCAGGTCCTGTGTGCAGCTAAACCTACCGAGAAACCGAAAATAAATTGAAACCAAGGCTGCAGATTATTGTAGTAATTCAGATGGGGGCAGTTGATTTCACTACTTGTGCAGGTTGCTCTTGGTCTTCATGAGCTGACTATATCATGGTGCAGAGCTGAAAGCTTCCAGAGTTCACACTGTCATATTCATTTCTTAGAACAACTGTCTGAACTAGTAAATGCTAAGTCTCCTCATTAACAGTGGAAGAACAACACGGAGGGAAAGGCAAAGTCACTTGCTCAAGTTCTCCATGGCTGAAAAGCAGTAGAGTTGGGACCCAGTTGTGATCTTTAGATTCTTCCTCCCTTAGTATTATGTTTACCATCCCAGGCTGCTTCCCTCCTAAGTTCAGTTTCTCTTAGCGTTAGTGACTGTCTTCACCTCCATCTGGGCTTGTCAAAGCAATTTCTGAATAACCAAAATCTTTCCTCATGAGCCTGATCCCCAAATGAATGCATCTTTTTGTTTCAGATAGCGGTGTGTGTGTCTGTGTGTGTGTCTGTGTGTGTGTCTGTGTGTCTGTGTGTGTCTGTATGTGTCTGTGTCTGTGTCTGTGTGTGTCTGTGTCTGTGTGTGTCTGTGTGTCTCTGTGGAAGGAGGGCGGCAGTATATCTGTTTGCTTTCATTTCTAAGTAACCCTCACAGGGAACCTATGAAAAACCCACATGTTACAGATGTTTAGTGAGGTTCTAAAAAAGTTCATAGAGTATTTACAGCCCCAGTAAACCAGTAGCAGATTTGGAATTCGACAAAAAATTTTCTGACTTCTAATTCTACTACTGTTTCTACCAGATAAAGTTACTCTTTCCTTTATTTTTCTTGCTATGTGACTTTGGGTGGAATTAAAACATCTCTCCTATATTCATGGCCAGAGGTGTATAAAAGAATGACTTGGCATTACAGTGACAGGTACCCTGTCAAAGAGAAACACCAGAGAAATTATTTTCATGCAGCACTAAGCCAAGGCACTTCTTTATGATTGCTCAGCAGTCCTAGGTCAGAATAACTTATCTGAGCCCTCTTGTGCTGTGTAATCGCAGAGTAAACCTCACTTTGCTACATACATGCCACTGTATAGGGTGCTCCCCTGGAGGTAGGGAAAGAAAAGCCACACCGGAACTGAATGAGTGCAATGAGCAGCGACTTGATGTGGGAGGAAAACTTCGTGGGGCGGAAGTTCATAGAAAGAATGATCCCTTGGGAAACAGACAAATCCTGTGGGATTGGGAAGAGCAGTGAGGGTGTAAATGTGGTCACTGAAGTAGAATCCTTGCTTAGATTCCTCTAACAGCAGGAAAACAGGAAAGGATTGAAGCCATAGAAGGAATAATTTCATTTTCCTTTCTCTGGGAGAGGAGGTGGATGGACCGCATGATTCAGAGGGGACATCACATGGGTGGATGGATGAGGAGAATCTCAGAATATAAATTACCAGAGGAAGCTTCAACTGTTATCCATTCTGGTCCCTCTAATCTGTGAAGTCAGAGGAGGAAAGTGACTTGCTCGAGGTCATGCCCTCACAATAGCACAGAAGGTCAGGCCTTGCACAGGGTCAACCAAGGTTTGATTCCTAGCATCCTGTATGTCCCTTCCTCCACCTCAGGCTTACCAGGAGTGATGCCTGAGTGCAGTCAGCAGTAAGCCCTTAGCACAAACGAGTATGTTTCTCCCATCAGAAATTAAACATTAAGAAAAAAAAACTTGCTCCCCCAAATGCCCTAGGCACATGCCTGTCTTGATGACCTCACGCCACCATGTACTCTTCTCCCTCTATTTCATTTTCACTCTGACAGCTGCCTGCTCAAACTGGACTATCATTATGGTGGTGAATGTTGATGCTGGTGGTTTCTGTTTCCCAGCATGAGTCCATTAACTTTGGTTGGTTCTACGGTTACTTCAGCTGGCTGAGACCATCGGCATGAAGGCGGTGAGTGACTTGACCTTCTAAATTAGTAACCAGGCAACTCTGATCCAATGTCAGAAGGCATCTATTTTAGAAAGACCAAAACATAGAACCACAATTTTTTTTATAACTATACTCTTTTACTAGTGGGAGGTAAAGATGCACCAATATATAATCTTAGAGAAGAGGATATAACTTTGGACAGAGTTCTTCAGTGAGAGACTGTTCTTTGATTCTCCTGAAGATACCAGCACAGGGGGACTGCCGAGGTCTCAGAAGGAGAACTTAGTTGAATTGCAAATAGAACTTGAGAAAATATTCTCCTTGACCTTCTGTTCAAACCTGAGGAGACTGAGACTTGACCCACATAGTACATTTTGACTGTCATGGAGTAAAATGAAAAATTCAGAGAAATAAGAGAATGTAATCATTGTCTCAATCTTCTGATCTGATTCCTGCTTTATTTGATAGGCTACATCAAATCAGTGCACTGCTGGGCATTTAGTTCACAGATATGAAGGCGAGACACATCACTTCCTGAGTCTCTTGATAGATGTGTCTTGGTAGATTTGGACTGAAAGACTGCCTAAGAAAAGGGCAGAAAGTCTGTAAAAATGTGTATATTTGCATTGTGGATAATCCTAGGTCCTCAAGTGTTAGTTTTTTTTTTTTTTTTTGCCATGGAGCTTGCAAAGTACTACTATAGTCATTATATTATCAAGTTATAGACGGCTCTGCAGCGAAAATACTATAACTGTATGTCCTAAGAGTAAGGGCCCTGGGCTTTTGTAAAGTTGTCTTATTTGTCCATGTACATGCACCAAATAAGTGTCAGAAAGAACTATCTAATTACTGTTATCTTCTCTAGCCCAGAGTTTCTCGTTACTGCCATAAATGCATCAACTCAATGCATTAGTGGGATGTTGGAATTCCCAGGTTTGAATCTTCATATGTTTGTAGTGCTTGGATTTGATGTGATAATCAAAATCTAGACATACCCCAAGCAAATTTGCCTGGGTTCATTTTTAATGACAGGATGGGGCCTGTGGACACTAAATATATAATTTTTGCAATGAATGAACAAATAAAATAAAATTTTGATTTCTTAGCCTCAAAATTATTTTACATATAGGGAGATTTAGCACTTAAATTCTATTTTATTTTGTTTTCATCTATTTCCCTAGGGGGAAAAAATGATTCCAATAGGAATACAGGGAGAGTTGGGTCAGTGTCAGATGATTTTGATAATTTTCATAACCCCTAGAAACAAGATTACTCTTGAATTCTAAGAATGAAGGGAAGAGTTAACAATCACGATATTCTATTTGTTCTGGCCAAATGAATGAAACAAAGTAGCATGATGGCTTTTTTAGCATCCAGAAACATGTTTAAACTATTTAGTAACAATGAACATCAAACACCAATGAGTGGTCCCTCAACTTAACCATCCAAGTCATGGTACACCCTAAACTATATTTGAAATCTTTTAAATATCCTTCTTTTCTTCTCCCAATCTCTAGGTGAAAACACTATTTTTTTAATGTTGAGATGGGAGAAAGGATCAAATGCTTTGTAAGACGAGGAGCAAAATCTCTCAAATTTCTGTGAGCTTCATTTTTTTAAACTTCAATTTCAGTCCAATTAACATTACACCACTTCTTAGAACTTCTGTCTAAGTGAAACAAAAAAATGAGTGAGTTTATGTTGGGGAGCTGCGGGGTCCCCAACAGTATGAGGACAGAACTTCTCTTTTGCCTTTGAGACCAGCAGGAACGGACTAAAACTCATGAGTCAGGCACAGTTCCAAAAAGGCTTTTTAATAGTACAAAAAGCTCTAGCACTGCAATCCAATATAATGGAAGACCTCTATCTCTGGTCAGAACTTTGACCATACACAGAACTTTGACCATACATGAGGGTCCAAGTCTCCTACCAAAGAGGATTCCACCAGAGAGAGTCCCACCAAAGTGGATCCTACCAGAGATGAGTCCCACCAAAGAAGAGACAGTACCTCAAGTCAGCCCCTTATATACACCAAAGTAATCCTAACTTCAGGGAGGATCCTGTCAACAAAGAACCCTAAACAGCTTCTAGATAGTAGAAGAGTATAAAAGAGTGGTGCAACAACCTACTACAGTTCTAAACAAAGTGATTATGCCAAGGACTAATCCCTTCTTCCCAGATTATCTCTTATGTGAAACACTGGAGATAGAGAGGGGTTTGGCACAAAGTAATACATCTTAATTTCAAGGGCTTCATGTAATTTAGATGGTACCCACAAGGTCCTCCTTATTTATTATCTGTACCAGGGTGATTCTGAGTATCTTGTTCTCTGTTTAATGAAAGGGTCATACTGCGCCTGCTTGAAGGCAAACTAGTATGATCCTTCCTATAACCTTAAATGATAGTCTCAACGTAGCCAGGGTGGCAGTTTCCTGGTAAATTCTAACTGTCCTATGCTGGGTGCAGTGGGCATAAAGAGGAGCTGTGCCCAATCTAGATAACATAGAAGTCTTCGTAGATGTATAATAACAAGTCAGAATTACTCATTCATTCAAGGTGACTTCTTTAACTGCCACACCCTTCATTAGGATTTACATAGAAGAGAGATCTCATCAGTATGAACCCTGGCTTAAGAACATGTAAATAGATTAAGCTGTGAGTGAATAAAACAACAAAGGTCCCACGGTAGCTAGGTCTGTCATCCAACAAGGTTATAGTATCAAAATATTAATCTGCATTAAGTTGTTTGATTCACTCTTCCCAGTGTGCTCTCACCTATCACTAGATGTTTCTAAAAGTTAAAGGAGTTCTTAGGACTTTAGCTAGGCTTGTTGGCTTAGAAGCTTCACATAGAATTTGTGTATCCAGTCCTACCTGTTTAAACCTACTTTTACTTTTATCAACATCAATTTTGTGTTAAAAATATATTTAAGTGTGAACTGTGAATTTCTCATTTGTTTGTATTATGAATTTGAGACACGAATGTTGTGGGAAGTCATTGGTATGTTGTCTACTCTGTGCCATTGGGGATATTAAACTTCTGTGAGTTTTATTTCTTTCACAGCCTAGAGTCCATGATAGAACACTTGTTATTTTATCCTAGCACCCCTCTATCTCTTTTACCTCACTTTCTCTGATAGCCCCAAGAGTCGAATTAATCCAGCAATCTATCTCCTTCTTCAACCAGGCTGTCAGGCACTGGTTAAGCATATATAACTTGTAGTTTGAAACATTTGGGTCTTCAAATGCAGGAAAGTGCAAGTTTCCCTCAGAATTCCTTTTTATGTTGGGTTTCCCAGTAGTCTTCCCCATTTGCCTAAGTATCTCCCAGTGTCTTCTAGTCTACCCTATTGAATTTGCAAATGACATTTTTCCAGAGATAGATTCTTTCAGTGTGCATCCAGATGCATAAACTTATCTGTACGTGCACACTCTTAGTCTCCCTGTCTAAAATAAGATTTACCACCTAAACTTATGATTTCAGATCATTCTACCTTCTATATATTTCATAGATAATCATCAGATATTTATTACTCACTGCTTTACTGTAAGTTTGTGGTATTGGAGTGAGAAAGACAGATTTTTTGGTCCCTCTAGAAATTCTAAATGCAGAAAATAAGAAAATATGACAATTATTTCATGGCAGAAACATAGTAAGGATTATTTGTAGCATAATACAAGACTTCTCTGTGGTAGCATTGTTTAGTCTGAGAATAAAGGGAAGGCAGCTATGAAGCCACCCAAGGAATTATGACTTCTCTGTTGAATCAATACCATTAAGTTGATTCATGCAAAGAAAGAGACCTTGTTCTGCGAAGAATTCTGTTAATAATACTATTTTTTCTACTCTCAACTCTAAGTTTATCTTCTCTGAAGATCAAAAACATGACTCTGTCCCTTGCTACTCAAGAAAGACAGAGGAAACTGGGATGACAAATTTATCATGTCCCACCTGTCTAACCATGTCTATTCATTTTAGGGCATTCCAAAATAGTGTGTAGAAGAGTTTCCACTCCCCTCATTTAGTTTTTATTCTAAATTTGTTTTACTCTATCCCCACACATTTCCCCTTTGGGAAACTTTTGTTTCATCCCTTATGTTTTCTGTTGCTCACCATCAAAGATTCTGACAACTGTAATCTCTACTAGAAAACTTTTTGCCTTGTGGAGAAATTTTGGGTTCTCCACAATCCAAATAACAATGGATAGCCAGATACCAGTAACAATTATAGACCTCATTCCCATGACCTGATGGAATGGTTTGAGGCTCTCTATGTCCTGGAGCAAGCAGGTGCCCTTGGGCTCTACTAGCATGAGACAGGTCATATGGAGATGTTACTGGTGCCGCGGCCGAGCAAATCGATGATGAACGGGAAGACAGTGATACAGTGGTACAGTGAACTAGTACAATGTATAAGGTGCCTTGCACATGGCCAAAGTGTGTTTGATCCCCAGATCGCATATAGTTCCCCAAGTACCACCAAGAGTAATTTCCTGAACGTAGCCAGGAGTAATCCCTGAGCATCACTGAGTGAGCTCCCCACCTCAAAAAATAAAAAGAAGGGAATTTTTGTCTTATGGGAGAAAGATCCAGTTTAAAAATATGTTTAACTGTATGACCAAAACCCAAATATGAACTTTTTTAATTGTATATCTTTTGTAATTGTAAAAATAAAAAATTAAAATAAAATAAAATAAAATAAAATATGTTTAGTATAAAATTGCCCTTTAATTGGTGGTATTATTTTTAATTAACTAAACATTGTAAGGTCTTATTTAATGTAGGAAATATTTTCTTCTTTTTTAATTCTTTTTTTATAATTAATTTATAGTATTATAATTCAAAAATTAGTATGAATGATGAAAACTATTATGATCTTAATGAATAATTTCTAAATTTCAGAAAAACAGCAAATGTAATTAAAGTTTTTTCTTTGCTTTAAAAAGTGTGTTAATTTAATATAAATTTACGATTTGCTTCACATAGTGACAGACTCGAACATGTTTCTTGTGTGCTGGCATAATAGGACAGTGGGCGGGGCTCGTGTCTTGCACACAGCACACCTGGGATCAATTCCTGGTGCCATAGATGGTTCCCTGAGCCTTCCAGGAGTGATCGTTGAGTGCAGAGCCAAGAGTAAACAACCAGATGTTCCTTCACCCCCCACCCCCACAAAAAAGCCATGTTTCTTAGAGTTTTGAAGTTTGGAAAAAAATTAACTTCCCCAAACATATATTCCCTTCTAGTGAACTAGGAAAAGTTGCAAAATAAATTATTAAGTAGGATCTTTTTAATTTTTGGCTTTGGCACTGTGGCTTATAACACTGTTATTGGTAAGTTAGCCGCTACCACACATTTTGATTCTTGCATGCAACACTGTGGTACCACACTCTCCACCAGAGTGTCCTCTTCCCTCCACCATGATCCCATTGTCTTAGCACCCCCCCCCCCATCCTATTCTGCCACCCTCCTGCCCAGTAAGCTTCCTACTGAAGACCAGATTCTCACAGTTGTGATTGCATTTGGGGGCATTTGTTATTCTCTTTCTGTATATCTTTGTATCCCACGCATGAGAGAGATCATTCTGTATCTGTCCCCCTTCTCACTCGCTTCATTCAGCATGATTCTCTTCAGATCCACCCACATAGCAGAAAGTAGTATGATTTCACCTTCTCTCGAGCAAGTAGCTATCTGTTGTGTGTGTATGGATGTGCATAGTGTTTTCTTTAGCCAGCCATCTATTCTTAGACACGTGGGTTGTGTCCAGATTTTGGCTATTGTAACTGGTGCTTCGATGACCATAAGGTACAAATATATTTTAAAAAATAACATTTTGGGAACATTGAGGTAGATGCTGGAAGAGGAATTGCTGGGTCGTATGAAAATTCTGTTTCTAGTTTTTTTCAGAAGTGTCCATATTGTTTTCCTAAAGGCTATAGCAGTTGATATTCTCATGAGCAGTGACTCAGGCTCCCTTTTGCCTCTCACACCCATGAAACATTAGTTGTTTTGATGTTTGTAACATATGCCAGTGTTGTTGCCATGAAATGATATCTCACTGTTGATTTGTTATGTATTTCCCTAATGACAAGTGACGCAGATCATATGTTTTCATATACCTGTTGACCATCTACATGTGTTTTTTGACTAAGGTTCTGTTCAGATATTCCAATGATTTTTGAAGGGGTTACTTGATATTTCCTTATAAAGTTATGCCAGTACTTTTATATATATTGAATATGAACCCTTTATCAAATGAATAATAGAAGAAATCTTTCTAAATGTATCCATATCTCTTGGATTCCTTTAAAAGATTCCTTAAAAAGGATGGCTTTAATTCTTAAAGGGATGGCCAATATCGAAATTATGGGGATATACAAGAGTTGGAAAAAACCAGATAAGGAGTCAGTTGAGATGGGGTTCTCAGACTGACTGGCAGGAGTGAGTTGAAGGAGCAGAGAGTCTTGCAGAAGAGAGAGTTAGAGGAGCAGAGAGATGGGTTGGCTGAACTTGCCTAAGGGCAGTGCTTGGAGAGTTTGAAGGACATAGCTTGAGAGAGTATTAAAGGGAGTTCAGAGTCTCTGGACTGGTTCTGTACCTGATACTGTCAGTTAGTCAGTCACAAAGCTGAGAACTGACACATTTCTTTCATATATGTGTATATATATAAACATATTCTTAATAGATGAGGTTGGGTAAGCTATTTAACTTTTCAAGTTTCAATTTACTTCAGTTGAAGAAGAAAAATACATATCTCAACATTTTTATGAATATATACATATAGGATTTAATTGTGTGCTGATTGTGTTTTAACCAACTTTAAAGTGTCATGTACCTGTGTCTTTACTATGGCTTTCACTCTTATTCATTTCTTGTTTATGTACTATATAAAGTGTAGTTTTACAATCTGGAAGATGTCTCAATCTGCTACCACAAAATGCTATATCTAATGCCAACTGCTTTTATTCTTGTGGACTTAAGACCTAATACATAAATATTTCTGGAGCCAGCCTAGACCAGAATTGGAATCTAACTATGTTGTGAGCTAACAGTATTATCATGGGCTCATTCCCCATGTGCTTTTTTATTAGTCTTATCAAAGAGATAAGAGGTACTATATGTATGAGATTAAAATAGAAATAAATCAAAATGCCTATAATATTTATTTATGGTAAGAATTTAATTTTTACATTTACGACAGCAGCTATGTATGGAGGATGACAAATATTCTTTGTGAGGTCCCACTGGGCACCATCCTGTGAAGAGCAACACAGGCAGTGAGGGAATCTTGCCAACCATGAGACAGTCTGCACGACAGGGCATGGAAAAACACCGAGAAGGCCAATTACAACCCACACTGAATATCAACTCCCACTGTAGTCTGATCTCATTTTCATGCCAGAAAAATGACTGCAAGTGTGTCTATTTTACAGCAGAGAGAGTCTCCATAAGGTACCCTTAAATTGAGAAACTCAGAGGTTTAACCATTTGGTATAGAGTGTGCCGTAAGATAGATTCACATGAAGGCAGGAAGAGAGATAATCTCCTTTGTCAATTCACAGAAGACTAGTTTGATGGTCGGTCATAAACTAATTGGTAACATTAACATTGTCAGGATATTCACTTGCATTCTATACCAGATGTAGGATAACAACACCTACCATTCGGTGAATTTCCCTTGTCAGGAAATATGATAGATAGTTTATGAGCTCTCTCCCAGGCAGTTAAACTTAGTGAATGATAAATCATTGACAGAGTAAGTGATCAATGACTAAACATCTGAGAAATATTGATGATGAGATTCAACATAGAGTCTAGGTACCTGTGCAGTTCCTGTCATGTTGGCTATAATCTAAGCCTTTCTTATAAGGAATTTTTTTCATGTCTTATATTGTTAGTATTTCTATACATAAAAACTACTGCTATTTGCCTATTCCTCTGCTGTTTTATTTTGTTAAACAGTCCTTCCCAAGATCAAGCACATGGAAAAAATCATTGATATAGGTAGCTGTTTGATAAATGAATGGATGGTAAGTGATAGGTAATAGATCAATAGATAAACTAAGTGTAGACGCTATACACAGAACTTTAAAACTCCCTTATTGATCTCACTAGCACATTGTTTGTTCTTGTCTTGTGTCCTGGCACAGGTGTGCAGAGAAACTAGTTCACAACACCCTTCCAGCAACGAGCATCATCATGTGCCTTGTGGATGAGGTGTGGTCCACTCTCCTGAGATCTGTTCATAGTGTACTCAATCGCTCTCCTCCCTCACCTCATTAAGGAGATTCTTCTGGTGGATGACTTCAGCACCAAAGGTAAAAGGAAAACCTCCTGGAGACTGAGGCTTTGATGTGTGGCAGTAGCAGTTCAGTTGGGTGGGAGAATCTCAAAACAACCTAATGAACATGAATATATAAATGACAATTCAGTTTCATTTATTGACTTAAAAGCACAAATCTGAATATATATGGGTCTAGGGGTCTATTGTTTCTGACTGTCATCAAGGGCCATGTTCTGTTAGATGTTTTAGATTTCACTTCATCTATGACTTCTCTTCCATATAAAATGATTACAAAACATAACTCCCTGAGCATTAGCACAATGAAGGTTCAGAGATCTGAAGATGTTCTCTGGGGGCACTTCTCAGGGACAGAGCATTTGATTGCAGAAGATATTCTCTACAATTTTATCATATTTTATAGAATATAATAATCTAATGTCCCATACTTATGGAATGCCTTTTCTATGAGTCATACACCAAATTAGTCAGACTCTGAAAAATATGAAGGCCTAGGTCTTCTTCCTCAAATGTAAAAGGTGTTAGGTGTTCAGTTAAGTGATGAGAAGAAAAATTGCCAATGAGAATCGAGAGCACAGGTTCTGAGTTCAAAGGCAGAATCCACCATAATCTTTATATTTACTTCTGATTATAGCAGCTTGGAATCTTTCTTTCGGTGGTTGTCAAATAATAAAAAGTGATCCCATGATAACTAGGATTCCCCAACCAATATGCTATGAATTATCAATCTGCAATCCTTCTTGAAAACTCAGAAGCTAATTAAGAGATGGTGAAATTCACACAATAACTTAGCCTCGCCATGAACCCCATGATTGTCCTAGTTCCTTCAGCCTAAACATTTCCACGAAACCACTCTGAGCTCTAGGAGTTATAAAATGGCAAAAGCAAACTCAATGAAGCTTTAATGAGCTTAAGAACGTGAAGCACAGTAGAAGCTAGTGAATAGTTGGCTAGTTACTAATGATATAAAATGTAAATTTCAGAGACCTGCTCTATGTGGGGTATCTGTCAATATATAAATTACACATTGAAAGACCTCAAGGCATGAAAATAGAGGACAGCACCCTCCAACCCCTCGCCTCCATACACACAATATCGTTAGCTGAATATAGGTCAGGAACAGGGAGGTGTGGTGGAGGGAGGCAGGTGTCATATGAGCGAATGACTTAGTGGAGCATTTGATTTGCAGAAACTTTGTTTGGAAGTTTTTCAGTTTCATAAACAATATTTAGCCTCTTCACAAGGGTCTTTGAAAGAGCAGAAGATTCTACAGAAATCAGAACAATTTTCAGGATAAATTTTCCCCTGTTCTGACAAGTTTTAAAAATCTGTTCTTCTATATCCCGTGGCAATACTATAAATAACATTTTGAGCAATGGGAGAGAAGTTGTAAGTCTTATAACGTATGAGTCTTATAACAAGAAGTTATAAGTCTTGCTTACAGCTGACCCAGGTTCAAAACGTATATGGTCATCACATATGGTCCTTTCAGCACTAGTAGGGGTGACTCCTGAACACAGAGCCAGAAATAGTCTGTGAACATTGCTGGGTGCGACCCAACCCCTTCCCTCCCACTCAAAATTATAAGAATGTTTTGAGATAAAAAAAAAACTTAGATATTAAATCAAATCCAAATTCATCCAAGAAATAAGGACTCAGAGAAAAAAAATTAAGCAATTCTATTTAGAATTGGAATCTGAAAGTGGGAAGTTGTTTCTGGTACTATACAAACCTATTGTAGTATTTCCTTACCTATCCTTGTTCTTGTACAGAATATCTAAAAGATAAATTGGATAAATATATGTCTCAATTTCCAAAAGTCAGGATCCTTCGCCTCAAGAGAGACATGGCCTGATAAGAGCCAGGCTGGCTGGGGCACAGGAAGCAACAGGTAAGACATTTATAGATTTTAGTTTAATTTTTCTCAAATGTATAACAAACTTGAAGTGATAGTACAGTGAGCACCCACATAGCCCCTCACTTCACTTGTATCACTTGTCTTCCCATTGTTCATAGATTTGCTCCATCTGGCACCAGTGTGGGCAGGATACTCTCAGTAGTAGGCTGTGATGGGCTGGTCTGCTGGGTGGAGTTCTGATGAGAGGGAAGTCCAAATGTGGAAAATGGCGGCGCCCGTGGGAGTGAGGAGCGGTGGTCTGGCTTGTTGTGAGGCTCTGCCGAGTGGTGGCCAGGGCTAGAACCCGCATGCCTCCCGACTGCCTCATGGACGGCTGTGCACAGGGAGAGCAAGGAACAGCTCTGCCCCATCTCTGAGAGTCTCTGGACCAGCATTCCTGGGCGGATTGAGGAAAAAGCTGCTTCAGGGTGGGTGTAGATGATCCCGGCTGATGGGCTGATCTTCTGGGTGGAGTTCTGACGAGAGGGAAGTCCAATGTGGAAAATGGCGGTGGCCGTGGAGTGAGGGAGAGGTGGTCTGGCTTGTTGTGGAGGCTCTGCCGAGGTGGTGGGCCAGGGCTAGAACCTGCAATGCCTCCCGACTGCCTCATGAACAGCCTTGCACAGGGAGAGCAAGGAACAGCTCTGCCCCATTTCTGAGAGTCTCTGGACCAGCATACCTGGGCCAGATTGAGGAAAAAAATCTGCTGCAGGGTGGGTGTCGATGATACTGGCTGATGGGCTGGTCTGCTGGGTGAAGTTCTGATGAGAGGGAAGTCCAAATGGGAAAATGCATCTTGTGGAGATGCACTTTTTAAACTCTCATGAAATTTTCTTTAAAACAAGTACAAGTTATTTAATAATCTATTAAGATACATTAAATTATTTATATAATTATCTATATTTTCTACCAGAACATTCATAATATTCACTATATGTATGTGTGTAACTGAAATAGTCTATAAATATAAACAAATTTCCTGGTAAATTGTTGTAAAGTTGCAAATGTAGTTGCTCAGTACTTTGTTCCTTTCCTCTGTAGCGTGGTAGGGTCCATGGTCCATGCTCTAAATAGCATTGTTGCAGACTGATGCTTGAGTTTGGAAAGGAATAGAAACCTGTGCCTCAATCACTCTTGTCCAAGGATGTACCCATTGACCTGAAGTGCATTTAATAACTTTGATGAACTTAAGAGGAATACAGTATCATTTAGTATGCTATGGAGTACTTAATTCAGGAACTATCCCAGCTCTGGCATTGGCAGGGTTAGAGAGGCTGGTGAGTCTTCTTAGGCTAATCCACCTCCAATTTTCTAGTCTCTACCTAGGGAAGGCGAGTAAAAGCAAAGGATACCATCTGGGTCTGGGAAGAATCTATGATCATTAGCCAGCAAATATACAAAGATAGAATTTTTTTCTAGAATATCTTAAACTAACAGAAGCAAAGATAATGACTGACCTAAGTTGGCAGATGCTGCATCCCTTTGGGTCCTCGCTATAATGAAAATAAAACTTTTGTAAGAATCAAGGCTGTTTAAAATTTTGAGCACCGGGAAGAAGGTCTAGTAAAGGCTTCTCTTTTTATTTTTTTATTTATTTATTTAATTTTTTTTTTTGCTCTTTGAGTCACACCTAACAGTCAGTTACTCCTGGCTCTTCACTCAGAATTTCACCTGGTAGCTTGGGGACCACATGGTATGCCGGGAATAGAACCCAGGTCTGCCGCATGCAAGGTAAATGCCTTACCACTGTGCTATCATCTTGAATTTAATATACTGGAGAGGCAGAAGTAATGAGATAAGGAACAATGGTATTTCCTTTGTACAGTAGTCTGTACTACCAGACTACATCTCAAGTTATACACCATACTTGATTCGATAATCTCTGTGAGCAATACAGAAAAGGCAGATCCATCTTTGGGAGGCAATGGCTCACCATCTGGCAGCTAGGATTTCCTGAAGATATTCTAATCTATGATCAGAGACAGAATTGTTATTCCAAAAATAGAGTAATGAGGAGGGAAATATAGCAGGTCTTCTGCATACCTCAGCGCCAAATTGGATCCAAATTGCTTCAAAATTGGGCCGGAGCGATAGCCCAGCAGGTAGGGTGTTTGTTTTACGCGGCCAGCCCATGCCGGCCTGGGTCTGATTCCTGGCATCCCATATGGTCCCCTTAAGCACCACTCAGAGTAATTCCTGAGTGCAGAGCCAGGAGAACCCCCTGAGCATTGCCGGTGTGACCCAAAAAGCAAAAAAATATGTCTCTCCAAGATCATGGCTAAGATAGGCCCTTTATCTTAGAACAAAATTCTACAGTTAAAAAGATGGTAGATCAAGTTTCATCTACCAACACTGATCAGAGTAGCCTTAAGCACCTCAATTTATGACCCACAAACAAAACAAAACAGAGTGACGGAGTGACAGAGAGACAGA
>JAJIBD010010250.1:0-35905 GCA_021461705.1 Cryptotis parvus | reverse complement strand
GAAAAGCCAGAAAGAAACTCAGAGCTCGCCTCTTAAGACCCAACTTTGATTTTGCCCTTGCTGACTGTGGTTGAACAGATGAAAAGGATGAGCACATTCACATGCAGTTCTCTGTTAGTTCTCCCTCTGGGCTAGTGGGAGGAAATGTCCATTTGTCCTGTTTTTACAAGTGCAATGCCTTTTCTTCTTAAAAAATAGGGAGCTTGCCACATGCCATCCACCCTGCCATTAGTCAAGCAGTGGAAAGAACTCAATATCGGCTAAGTACAATGCCCAAAGGTTTCCATCAATCATTATTACCACAACTTCTTCATTCTTGACTTGTTTGTATTGATTTATCTTTTGCTCAGGTAGGAGTGACTTAGAGTAATTTTCTTGGCACTAGCTTTAGGTTGCCTCTGTTCTGAGCCCAGGTTTGACTAAGAATTCTCTAGCTGGCCTCACACACACAATGGGGTGTTAAGACCATCATTTCCTCCTGCTCCAAATGTTTTAATTTCTGGTTATCCAGACACTGGGTAGCGAATTCCATAAATCTCATCTATCTTATAGATGAGTCAAGTGTTCAAAATGCCTATTTTTGGAGGGACTCTTCTCAATTCCTAGGAATCAGTAAAATGTGGAGGGGTTTATTTCTTAGCCCATCTGGAGAGGCTTCTTTTCCAGCATTCACTCACTTCACATAAGACTATATGATAATTTTACTTTCCTGTGGCCTTATCTTGGTACTTTTTTTCCTGGGCTCTTTCCTTATACTTGTTCAATTCATTAGCGTTTTTATATAACCAATAAAATGCTGTTAGCATAGAAACCAAAAAGCCCGAAACCATTCTTTTGGGAATTTTTAAAAGATTTGTTCTCAGGTTGGAAATACAATCTTGGGATCACTTCAGTCTATTTAGGGTATAGACTCAGAAATAATCTTTCAGAAAAGAAATACTACCTATAATAAAAAAGAGCAGCTACAGATAACTCAGGTGTCTGTTGCTCTTGTGGCCCACCTACCTCAAAAATAAGATTCCTTCTCTTGTCTCTCACCCATAGTCTGTGTTGTGACAGCTTTTGATTATTAAATATTTGTCAAGTCTCAGTCTTACTTGGTATTAGTACAGATGAATGTACTAGTTTAAGACAGAAAAAAGATATCTAGGGCATAGTTTTTTAGCTCAATTATAACAGCATTTGTTTTCTGATATTTACATAGGTAATGGTTATAAGATACTTTTCCCTTTTATCCCGAATAAAGTTAGAATGTTTTTTTTTTGCTTTCATCTCTACTTTGATCTTCTATATATATCATGTTTACTCAATATCTGGTGAGCATCAGCCTTTCAATCAATATATATATATACATGCATATATAACATTATATATAAATTAATAAATATATATAGCATTAATGCATATTGATGCATTAATAATTATGCGTATACAATATACATATGCAATATTTATATGTATAATATTTTAATGCATTCTAGAACCATAAATGACTTTTTTCCCCCTGAATACCTAATTCATACAAAATTGAGAATTTACGTCAGTGTGAATGAATTGTCATCCACTGAATGTTTATTTTTTTTAGTAAAGGGGTTGGCTATACCTGGCTGTGCTCAGGGTTAACTTCTGTTTCAGTTCTCAGGAATCATTTATGACAATACTCAGGGGACAATATGCCATGCTCAGGACCTAACTCTGATTGGTTTTGGGTATAGCAAGTACTTTACCCACTGTTCAGGTTTACTGACCCAAAGGAAACTGCTAATGCCTAATACTTAAGGACAAGTTGGCATCATTTTTAATTTGTTTTAAATGTCTTTGTTCAAAGAGATATTTTAAGTGACCCAGAGGCTGGGAGATGAGTATAACTGGAGGGCACATAGCATATGTTTGGCCCCGACTTCGTTACCTGGCATTCCATAATTACCTAAGCATTCCTGGACACAGTCTTAGAAATCCCTCAGCTTTACCGGTTAACTTAATCATCCTTGGTAGCATGACTGAGTAACCTCCAATCCTTCTTACCTGGAACTTCCAATGGGGTTGGCCAAGAACTAACTGCCAGTGGCCTTATAGAGCACTACTTGGGAGCCCATCTCTTAAGTGAGTAGCAAACCCTATTTATGTAATATTTAAGGATAAGCTGTTATGAAGAGAACAAATGTCTCCATGACTCTTTGCATCTAAAGTCCTAGAGAACTTCTCTTTTACTGCAAATCAAGAAGGGATACACTGAGTCAGAAGGTTCTGGCTCTATGCCTGAAGACATAGAGAAATCTTTCTCAGAATGGGTTATACCACCCTGCAACTGCCCTGGAATGATCCAGCGATAGTGGCAGTAACCTGAAAGTATTGGGAGATCCTTTGTACTTTCTTTTGTTAGTGGAAATAGATTTCCTGGGACAGTGCTAGCTAATTTTCTTTTTTTCTGATGATAGAGCAGCAGGCCAAGTAAATTGTGTTACCTCTGGCATAAGGATGCACTCAACTTCCAATGACCATCGTTCCAAGAAAAGATGAGGCCGTGACGGGAATTATCTCAAATTGGTCAAAAATGAACACACATTTGCTAAATGGCCTATTTCCTTCCCCATGTGCATTCCTGCAGAGGAAGACGACAAGAGGCGAGACCCTTGGCTTTACTCTTTCCTTTCCCAAACATTCTTCTTCTAACACCAGAATCATTTGTGGGCTTTCTTTTGGGGAGGAGATTGTTTTTTTTTTAATTCCCATCAGTTTGCAGGGGGCAGGAAATACCATTTCTTATTCTTTTTGTTGACAAAAGTTGATGCTATCTGTCTCCCATTGTTCTAGCCTCCATCCGGTTTAGTCCTGGCTGGGATGAAGGTGAGCATCAATAGAATTGCTCACCCTTCGAACAACTCAGTCTTTGCACTGAGATGCAGTTTCAGAAATAGTTTTCACTGCCTTGAAATATAGATAGCAACTATTCATTATCAAATGATAGCCATTGAATATATTAATACTTCCAAAAAAATAATCCTAGGTATAAAAGAGAAACTCCTTGATATCTTGGTTAAAATTTTAGATGTACCTAGACATGGAAGATGAAAATTCAGCAGAGAGAGAAAGCAAACTCTGTAAAACTCATCTCCACTAGTAACAATGATTTTGCTATATCATGTTATTGACAACTATCCATTCTAGCCTTGAATCATTTTTTCCATTGGCTCGAGTAGTTGCTCAATAAATATTTGTGATGTCTTATACCTACCTTTCTGAATAAATCAACCTAAAGGAATGAATTAAAGTTTTCTACTCTAAATGGTGATGTAAAGTTTAGTATTATTTTGTAAAATAAATTTATTTTGGAATTGAGATTCATAAAAAATAAGCAAAAGATACTACAGTAAATCCTCAAATGCCTCTCATTTAGTTTTTGTTTTTCCTAAAGTTGCCATCATATATTACCATGGCATTTTTGTCAAAACTGAAGCCAACATTGGTATTTTATAGTAAATTCAGACTTCAATCTTTACTAGGTTTTCTGTTAATATCTTTATGATGAATACGTTTTGGAATAAGATTCAGCATTACACATTTCATTTCATCATCACATCTTTCTGTCTTCGAGCTGTGACCGTATCTTTTAGTCTAATCTAAACTGTGATTTTTCCCTTGTTCGTCATCTTTTGATGACTTTGGCGGATATGCTAAGTCTTTCAACTTGGGTATGTCTAGATTTTCTTATAGTAAAAAGACAAATAGTCCCACAGAATACTTGACAAACCATGGTGTTATGGATGGTATTAAGTTTCATCCACATAATTAAAGTCACCTTAATCACCTGGTTAACCTTCTTAAAAGCAGTACCAGTTTTTCTCCATTGCAAAGTCACAATGTTTTAATTCCTTTGAAAATTTTTATTCACAACATTTTGAATTCTGTGGGTAAGTTATGCACCATGATTTATTATGATTTTAGTTTTTCTAAGCTTTTAAGGAAAAGGTTTTTATTTGTGAAATGAAAGTTATAAAATGTTTTGATGGTATCTTGGAAAGTTGAATTGATATTTTGTTGTAAGTTAATCATTCAACCCTGTAGGGCTTCAAGGAGATTATAACAGGGGCTGTGGGTCAGATTTACTCAACGTTTCTCTCAGCTTTTGCCACAAGCCAAGGACTGAGTCCTACTTCATGTTATTAAAATTATCTAGCCTCCACCAACACCTCTTTCTTTTTTTGTTTTCATGCCCATTCTAATAGAGTTCTCTCAATCTCTCTCTTTCTTCTTTCCTCTACATAAGTCTCCACCTCATTGTGGCCTGGAATTATCAGTCTTTTGTTTGTTTGTTTCCTAAGCTATAAAGGACAGTAATGAGGAAAAGGGGTTATCAGATGCTGAGATGTGAAAGGAAATAAAAATAATCCTTTTTTATGGTCTGGTAATTGGATCGTAACTCTAGAACTCACACTCACAGTGAAAATGACATCTTCCAATAACATGTAGACTGTATTTCATAATGCTTGAAAGGATTTGTCTTTTAACTGTCTAGAATTACTATATTAAATGCTCCTATTACTGCAGGGACTGGAGCAATAGCACAGCGGTAGGGTGTTTGCCTTGCATGTGGCCGGCTCAGGTTCAATCCCCAGCATCCCATGGTCCCTGAGCACTGCCAGGAGTAATTCCTGAGTGCAAAGCCAGGGTAACCCTAGAGCACCTCAGGTGAGACCCAAAAACAAGCAATAAACAAATGTTCCTATACTGCAGTGTTACAGAAACTACTTTTAGATTTGGGAGAAAAGCGATTAGTTTATCCATTTTTAAATAATAGTATATTACATTTGTCTTTATGAAAAATCTCATGATAGCTTAAATTTTGCTGGTATCTGTGGTTTTTATAATTTCAATCTATCTGTCCCATTGGGGAAGAGATTCCATAAAGATTTCGTTATATAAGAGGTCAATTTTCCTTCTAAGTTTGGGAAAATTTGGTCTAGAAAAACATTCTCATGGAGACAAAATCAGAAAATAATAATTTCAGCATTTAATGATTTTCAGTTTCAAAAATCAATGCATAAAATTATAAGAGAATATAACCTTGCCAACATTTGAGTGAATGATTTGAAGAGGAAATTGATTTTTAAAGTTGTCATAAAATAAGGCAGAAACACATAACCATAGATTCAGGGAAAGTAAGATTTTTTAAAGAAAAGCCAGAATATAATTGCAATCATTATTTAAGAGGAAGGGTAATAGGAAAGATAGAATTAAAGTAACAATTTTAAAAGAAACATAAAACAAGTTAAGGATGACATATTTCAGGCTTTAACTTCTCATTGGGGTAAAAAAATGCTCAGGAAAAGCGAAACTGGAATTTTAAAATTCTAAAGTCAAACTATTTCCTTAAATTCCCAGATATAAAAATCTCTGATATTAGAGTAAACCCATCCTAATATCAGATTTCTCTAAAATATGTAAGCCATTGTATGATATCTACATACTCTCTAGAGATTAAAAAAAACTCACCTGTAAAATCCTATACCTAGGAAATATAACCTTCCTGAACTGAAAAGAGTCAACTTTATTGTCTGAGGAAATGCCAAAGACTCTCTCTAAATTCCAGCACAAAAGAGATTTCTGAAATATTGGGAGTCTGAGGGTGTTGAGGCCAGTATAGCAAGTTCAGATAAGCGAAAGCAAAATTAGTTCTATATGTTCATATGGTAATACTATAGTAGTTATAACTCTTACGCATATAGTTATGGTTATTGCCATGTATGTTTCAGTGCACAGTTGTAGGTAACTGGCTGATGATAGTGCTGTGTGTGTAGCATAGACACTAAATGTCTGAAAAAGAAGATACATATTGAAGATCTTTTTACCACTAGGTTAAAATAAAACCAGTTCTCTCTGCAGTGCTGGATAAGACCTAACAAATTAAAAACTTAAAATATGATAAAATACCACTATAATAAAATAATTGAGGTCTAAATAATTCAATTGTTTTTAAATAGAGGACCACATTAGTATAGGTTTAATAAAACAATTATTGCTTCATGAGTATTTTTGCATATCTGAATTATTTTCAGATATACAAAATATATATTTTAATATATTTATATATAACTTTATATATAATATATATCACTATCACTATCTTCCCATTGATCATCTATTTGCTAAAGCGGGCACCAGTAATATCTCCATATGTCCTTTAGCATGCTAGTAGAACCTAAAGGCATCTTGCTCCAGGAACATAAAGAGCCTCAAACCATTATACTAGGTCACAGGAATGACCCACTATAAATGTTACTGGTATTTGGCATATCAAATCGACACAAGCAGCTTGCCAGGCTTGCCGTTGCGGGTGGCAAACTCTTGTAGTCACCTCTAAATAGAGCATTTATTGATGAACCACGCGGCCGCTAGCAGTCAGGCGTGCGTGCGGAGCCTAAGATAGTCTGATCCGCTGGGTGGAGTGCGACAAGAAAGAAGTCGGGTGTGGAAAACAGCGGCCTCCATGATATATATATACAATATATAAATGTACAAAATATATTTTAATATCTAAAATTTAAGATAGTGAAATGTACCTTGAAGTCAACTGATGCTTCCTGCTTTGAAAGTCCAAAATGTTTGACCGTCAACACATTCTTACACTAATCCTTATTTCTAAGGACAAGATCTATAAGTCTCCTTTGAGTGAGTAGGGTGCCTGCCTTGTCTGCATGGATGCTCTGGGTTAGATACTTGAGCACCATTCTAGTGATCCTAAAATACAGAGCCAAAAGAGAGTCCTGAGAATATAGTAATGCGTGGTCCCAAAAGCCCCCAAAATGAATGCAACAAGGATTCTAAAGTACCAGGAAAGAAGAAAGGAAGGTAAATTTCATTACCGTGCACTATAATAAAGTATTAGAAAAATTCTAATATTAGGCTGGTGCATGAGATAGGATCAAAATTGATATAAATAATAAAAATAATTTTATTGAAGAGTTACAGAATATGTACACCCTTATATGACACATGACATGGCAGCAAAATGCAAACATTGGGCAAGAGTGTTAAAATAAATTTATTTATAAGTTTCAGGACGGAGCGTTAGCCCAGGGTAAGGCGTTGCCTTGCACTCCCCGGTCTAGCGGTCGGGTTCGATCCCCGGTATCCCATATGGTCCCCTAGCACTGCCAGGAGTAATTCCTGAGTGCAGAGCCAGGAGTAACCACTGAGCATCGCCGGGTGTGACCCAAAAAGCAAAAAAAAGTGTCAGTGCCATTATTTTGGAATATAAATGTACATGTGGATGAAAATTATTTAAAAGAAAATAATAAGCATATGTGCCACTCAGCCCACGTGGAAGCAGCCCATGGAGTTTCGGAGGGCAGTAAATGGCTCAGCCAGCCCCTGGCCGAGTCCAACATAGCTCCTAGGGGTTTGCACACACGTGCGGGATTTGAAGTGTGGGGTGTGTGGAGGCGCGCGCTAGCCGGACTTGGAGTGTGGATTTGGGCTCCTCCTCCCATTCCTTCACCTCCATGTTGAGTGAGGCGTGGCTGTGGGCTCCCAGTCACTACAGCAAGCAACACTGGAAGAGAGGCACTCCAGACCCAAAGCTGTGCCTGTCTTAAGACAGTAATGGAGGTTAGGCCAGGTCCTTCCAGGATCTTTCACATTTATACACTGTAATGATCATTCTAGTTGCAACAAACTGGGGAGGTTGATGGGGGAATGGGGAATTATAATGTCACACTAGAACTCACTATGATTATACACATAGAGACATCATTAACTGTTAATATCTGTAGGGCAAGACACAAAGTGTAAAGAGAAGAGAGAAATACAGAGACAGAAACAGAGACAGAGAGAGAAAGACAGAAAAGAAAAGGTGCCTGCTATAGGGGAGCCTGGGGTTGGGTGGGAGGGAGTGTGGGGACATTAGTGGTGGGAGCGGAGCACTGAAGGAGGCATGGGTGCTAGAACACTGTATGACAGAGACCCAATTGTGGACATCCTTGTAATTATATATCTCACTTGATCACTTGATCACTTGAATCCCATTATTCATCAGATTTTCCCTCAGCGGGTGCCAGTAACATTTCCATTGAACCCTATCACGTGCCAATGTAGCATCTGGTTGATTCAGGAATATGAAGAGCCTCAAACCATTCCTTCAGGGTCTTGACAAGGAAGTCTGACCATCTTGTGGGTGGGCGGCCACGTGATCTTTTGACATCCCGTGGGATCAATCGGTAACAGCTCTAGTCCAGCGGTTCTCTCCAAATCGCATTACATGTCCAGCCCATCTGATTTTCGATGCCTTGGCAAATGAGACAGAGTCCTTGATTCTGGAATAGCGACGGAGGTCAGAACTCCGATTCCTTCTCTCACTTGAGTGAGGAGTGATATTCCAAGCATAGCTCTTTCGATTCCTCTCTGGGAGACCGAATAGCATTCTCATCCTGCTTTCGTAGGGTTCAGGTCTCTGAGGCGTACGTTAATGCAGGGAGAATGGTGGAGTCAAAGAGATGTGCCCGGAGCGGAGGTTCTTTGTCCTTTTAGCTATTTCTTCGATGCCTTTGAAGGCATTTCATGCCGCTCTCTTCCTCCTGCGCAGCTCAGGTTTTAGGTCATTCATCATGTTGACTTCTTGATATAACTGCTGCATTCAGATGTGCCTGTCTTCAGAAACTCTCAAGCTCATTCGCCAACGTGGCAGGCGCGAGCCTCAGGAGACCAAATGCTAATGTCCAAGCTTGCTAAGCAGTGCAGAGAAGTGATAAAAGAAGACCTCAAAGACAGAAGAGCAGAAATACTGGAATGTTGGAGGACAGGTTTAGCTATTCTGGGAGTTTTGTTGTTTTGCTCACTCCCAGCTTAATCTGCTTAAGTCAAGGTTCATTCTAATGAGACTTCTCTTCTATGTAAACACTACTAGAGGATGTGGCAGTTACAGAAGTCACCTTGATTGAATAACTTCTGACTTATACATCTACTAAGACTTCTATGTTTTCTAGATTGGGCACAACTCCTCTTTATACCCACTGCACCCAACGTGGAACAGTTAGAATTTACCAGGAGACTACTACCCTGGCTACGCTGAGACTATAGGAAGACTATAGGAAGGATCATACTAGTTTGCTCTAAGCAGGTGAGTGTGACCCTTTCAGTACATGAGAACAAGATGCTCAGAATCACCCTGGTGCAGATAATAATAAGAAGGACCTTGTGGGTACCATCTAGATTACATGAAGCTCATGAAGTTAAGATGTATTACTTTATATCAGCCCCCTCTCTCTCCAGTGTTTTACATAAGAGATAATCTCGGGATTAGTAACCGTTGTTTATACCTGCATTAGGGTGTGGCACTACACTCTGTTTAGAGTTCTTTGTTGACATGCCCCTCCTGGTTGGATTACTTTGGTGTATATAAGGGGCTGACTTGAGGCCCCTTCACCTTTTTGCCTTTTGGTTCCTCAGCCTTCAGCTTTTGGATCCCTGCGGCTTTTGGTTTTTTGGCTTTTGGCTTTTTGGCCTTTTGCTCCTTCTTCTGGGTAGGACTCAGATCGGATGAGATCCTCTCTCTCTTTTGGTGGGAGACTTAGGCTCTTTTGTATGGTCTAAGTTCGGACCAGAGCTAAAAGTTTGTTCATTATATTGGAGTGCTGTGGAAGAGCTTTTGTACTATTAAAAGCCATTTTTGGAACTGCACCGGACTCGTGAGTTTTCATCTGTTCTCCCGGCGTCCTTGGAGGTAGAAGACAACCTCTGTCCTGACACTGTCGGGGACCCCGCGGCGTTCCCCGACACTGGAAGATGCAGCAGAAGCTGGGAAAAGCATTCGCACCGCCCGCCTGTCCTTCGCCAACTATAAGACCAAGATGACTGCCCTCCGAAGCCTGATGGATCTATCACATCTTCCAAAAAGGCAATGGAGAAGATTATCCAGGACTTCTACTCAAATTTCTTTGATAGCCATATCCACCTGCCCGCATACCAAATTCTACAGGATGGATATGTCATTCCCAACATTCTCCCTTCTGAAATCTGACATGCAATCTTGTCGGTAAAGAAAGGGAACAGCACCAGGCCCAGACAAAGTCAGATCTGAACACCTGAAGAATTTGCCGTTGATACTCATCAATACACTAGCTCGGCTCTTCACATGCTACCTTGTCGGAATGCAAGGTACCCTCCCAATGGAAAACCAGCAGGACTGTTCTACTGTTCAAGAAGGGAGACATTCATGACATCGGCAACTATTGCCCCATCTGCCTGTTGTCCATCATCTACAAGCTGTTTATACGAGTCATCCTGAACAGGATTAGCAGAACACTAGATGAAGGACAACCATGCGAGCAAGCAGGCTTCGGGAAAGGATTCAGCACAATCGACCATATCCACACAGTAACCAAGCTCATCGAGGTTTGTAGGGAGTACAAGATGCCGCTCTGTCTCACGTTTATTGATTTACAGAAAGCCTTTGATTCTGTGGAGACTAAAGCAGTCATCGAAGCCCTAGCCAAACAGGGTGTTCAAACCCAATACATCAAGATTCTTCATGAGCTGTATTACAGATTCACCTCCAGGATCTCACCATTCTAGAATGGTGATCATTAATGTGAAAAGAGGGGTTCGACAGGGTGATACCATTTCACCAAAACTCTTCAGTGCCACCCTCGAGAACATCATGCAAACAATTAGAATGGGAAGGAATGGGAGTGAAGATAGATGGTCGGCAACTACACCACCTCTGCTTCGCTGATGACATCATTCTAATAACACCAAACATTAGCCAAGCGGCACAAATGCTGGCTGACTTTGACCGAGAATGTGGAAAGATAGGTCTACAGCTGAATCTAAAAGAAAACTATGTTTATGAAAAATGAGCTAGTTCCAGAGGTCCCATTCACTCTCAATGGAACAATTATATCTCTCACTGTGGTATAATAAAAATTAAGGGATAAAAAGAAAATAACCAGCCAGAATTTAACTGATGGATTCGAACTATGCATCTTAAAATATATAAATGTATCTTATCATGTCCTTAGAACACTGTATGTAAAATAATGCACTGTCAAATACCTCCAAAGGAAAGATTTAGATGCCCTATTTATGCTCATCTTTTCTTTCCACACCCACCAATAAAAATCAATAACAAATGATGAATTTCCCTAAAAGTTTCTATTTAAAATCACTTTTTAAAAATGTGAATAAAGTGGTGTTAAATTAAAACCACTTATTTATCAGGAAAGAATGGAAGTAAAATTAAGAATGAAACCTGCAGGCTACAGATACATCTCTATGTGCTGTGTAAAATCCGTGCTCTTAACTTCATTTAGAGGAGGACTGTAAATAAACCAACTCTTATTTTAACTGTTGTAAAGAATGAAAAGAGCACTGAATAGTTCGTAATAATCAAGGTAAAAGGTTTCAGAGTGATTTGTGATGGATTAAATGAACAGTCATGATAGTCCTCTTGGAGCTGTTGATGTTGTGAAGAAAATCAAAGAAAGTAGAAAATAACTCATGTGACAATCAGCGACATCTATTAATATGGACTCTTGTTTTATCTATCTATTCATTTATTTTATTATAACATCATGAGATAGACATTTACAAAGCTGGTCATGATGGGTTTCAGTCTTAGAATGTTGCAACACCATGTTGTTCTACCAGTGAACATTTCCCATCACCAATATCCCCAGATTCCCTCCCGCTCCCCCAGCCTGTCTCTAGAGAAGGCACTCTTCCTCTCTCTCTCTCTGTCTCCGTCTCTGTCTCTGTCTCTCTCTCTCTTCCCCATCTCTTAAGCATTGTGACTTACCAGCTTGCATACATATATTTAGGGTTTATAATGTACATTCCTTTGCCTATATTCAATGCTTAGTTCTAGTCTGTGTTACTATTTCCAGCGATTAGTAGAACACTAGTATACATTTATATCCCACAGATAAATGCAGACATTCTACATCTGTCCTTCTCCTTCTGACTGATTTCACCCTGCATGATGATCTCCATGTCCATTAAGATGGACTTTTAGGCAGTTACAGGGACTTCCTTCTGGGTGCCTGTGATTATTAAGTTGTTATTTGCATTAAGTAGCCAAAAAGACTTATGTAGTTGAATGGGAGAAACAAACTAATTTTCTTTCTCTTTCAATGGTGAAAGCTGTTTAGCAGTTTAAGATATGTAGGGAACAAACTTTTCATTACAAATAAAGATTAAGTATTAAAAATAAATATAAGGAGAGGTAGAGAGATAGTGTGCCTGTCATAGAGGCAAGTGGTAAGACTTGGGGGTAGGAAAACAGGGGACATTGGTGGTCGGAAACACACTGGTGAAGGGATGGGTGATGGCACATATCACACAATTCTTAACTCTGGTGTCGATATATCAAATATAAATGAATATACTTTCTGTTAAATTCTTATTATAATTTTATTCTTTAGGCATGTATAGAATTTATTATTATGATTTATTATTAAATTAATAGGTTTAACTAATTAACAGGTTTTTCTAATTTATAAAAAAATTAACAGGTTTATAATAGGGTCAGTTCTAGAAGGGACCTGATGCAGAGACTCATGTCCCCGTGGAGTTTTGTGCCACAGTCCCAACACGGAGGTGTGATCACTAGCGAGAAGTTCTCCCCATCCCTGCTTGAGGAAATTTTATGGAGGCTTCAGATCCAAGGCAGAATTGGTGCTAGACTCAATCTTCCCCACAGCCCCACCAGCTTTCAAAAGAAGGTAGAGGGTGGCGTTGAGTATTACAGACGTTGAATAATATGTAGTCATCCTGGTGACCAGCTCCCATTCAGGAGCACTCCACTGTCGGGTTGTATGGATCCCAACAATATTGGACTCAGCTTGTCTCAGGCTCGTCTTAGGTGAGACAATCTAGTGTGACCTCCCCTTGAATCTTTATAAAGCTGAGTTCCCTAAAGGTGGTCCCATTTTGTAGCCAGGGTGCCTCTCTTTCTGGTATTATCTAGGCCCTCATAGGGATTATGGGGTAAAAGGAAATATATCTAATCTGGATGGTACTGGGGTTTATAGGTAGAAAATATCTCAGGATTCCAGGAGCCATTAATTCAGGGTCAAACTGACTCACTAGTACCTGCCCCATACTCCTTTTGTGTTTTCATAGAAAGAATTCTGTTTGGCCTAAACCTCTGGACTAAGGATATGTAAATGACTCATACTGAGGAGGAATACAAACCCATCTGTAATGCAAAGACCCAGGGCTTAAAGGTAGGCCATTACCCAATACTCCAGGAGTCTAGTCCATGACAAAAAAAAAACAGCCTTTTGTAATCCAAGAAATTCCAAGGTGTATAGGATACCAATCAGAGTAAAAGAATGGATATATATTTCTTGTTATGTAGACTATATATTGTCTACATTGTAGACACTGAAGAAGTGGTCAGACTTCTTCCTCAAGACCCTGAACGAGCGGTTTGAGGCTCTTCGTATTCCTGAAGCAACCAGATGCCATTGGGCAACACTGGCACTTGATAGGGTCAAATGGAAATGTTACTGGCACCCATTCGAGTGAATCGATGAATAACGGGATGTCAAGTGATCAAGTGATCAAGTTATGTAGACGTTAACTAGAGTAAGATAGGAACAGTCTACATCACTCCAAATAATCTCGGATTTGACCTGTTAGGCCACTTTATTTTGAAATTTTCTGTATTCTTAGTCCAAAGAGAGGAAACAGTTGCTGTGCAGTTCCTGAGGCGTGGCTCCTCTCCTGCGCCACAAGGAAGTGACTGCGTGGCTGACGCAGACAGGCATTTTCAAAACTCAGTTATTTTGGATTTATATCCCAATCTTGTTCTTTATAGTGATGACCAGCCAGGAGTTATGTGTTCTCTTTAAACTGACCTCAATTTATAGCATCTTAAAAAATGGAGAAATAAATCTTACCATGTGGTTTTGTGTGAGCCAAGTAAAATATGTAATAATATGGAATTTTTAAAGGAGCATCTGATACATAACAAGGATACAGAAAAAAACATCTAGGAAGACTAGTATCTCTTACGTGGCATCTTTGTGTAAAAAAATGTAAAACTTTTGCCTTACTGCTCAGGCTATGGAATCCAAAATCAATTTTTTGGTGAGACTACAAGCTAGAGTCTTGCTGTTTTAGAGCATTTTCTGGAAACAACCGAAATATTTGCAATGCATTGCAGCTGGAATGGCACAGAAAGACTCACAGCTCCAACCTCAGATGACTATAGCAGTTGTGTGCTCCCCAAACTTTCTCTTCCCTCCTCTTTGCAATACAGGAGGGTGAGAATCCAGGTCACTTTGTAATTCTAAACTGTGCTCTAATGTAGATTCTCTGCCAGGCCCAGTTCTGTCTGATTATAGTAGGCCAATAAATACTTCAGTGAAGCGAATTTCAGTGAAGAGAATTTGGGGGCAGCCCATTAACTTCCCATGTTTGCATGTCCTCTGAGCAGGTAGTCAGCTGTAGACAATAAATGTAGTGCCTGTAGTGTGTGGGAGACTACAAAGTGTCCACCTGGCTGCCACGCAGACTGGAGACTAGGAGAGGGGTTGAGATATAGGCAGAAGGAAGATCTCCGCAGTGGATGAAACAGGTCCATCTTTTTTCTAGAGTGTGGCCCATCTAGAAGGAGGCCCTGGGCTGTGAATCCAGGTAGGACAATTCGACTGGAGGAGTGTAGTCAGGCCAGACTCCTCTGCTTCTTCTCTGTCTCTTCTCTTGTGCTCCATTCAGGTCTGGCTCTATTCAGACCTCATTGCATGTCCCTTTTGGCAGAAAATGTGCCACGTATTCTCAGTGTTCCCCTTTTAATCCACTGAAACAAACTTGGTTTCACTACCCTCTCTTACCTCTTACACCCATGTGGCTGTTTTTGCTGATTGTTAGGCTCTAAACAGCTAGTATTAGGACCGCTGGCACTTTCCTGCCATAGGGGCCTGGGTGGGCGGGCCCAGAGGTGGGCCCCTGTTCTCAGGGCATTTGAGCTTCCTGATGCTCAAGAGTTTACACCCACTTGAAAGACATCTGTGCTTATCCAATGGGAGACTGGTAGGCAAATGATTTACATCTAAGGTCAGGCAGATAGTGCCTGGTCTTCTGACTCTGATCACAGTAGTAATTTGTAAATCAATGATTGTTACCTTTGCAAATGTTGCCTTGCAAATGCTAAATCAGTGATTGTTATCCTTTGTAATGGCCTAGGATGCTATGTGATTTTGTGCTTGTACCCTTCTACCCAAAATTGTATAAAAGGCTTAAACTGTGCTCAGTAAAATGAGAAACTTGCTCTCCAGAAACCCCCACCCCCTCTGAGTAGGTGTCTTTCTTTCCTTCCTCAGCAGCAGCAAGACCAGAGATTCTCCCAAGTCCTTCCCTCTCCTTTTTGCAGGGATGCAGTCCGGCAAGATCTAGATCTCTCTCATTTGTGCCCGGGATGCTGGCCAGGGTGCCCGACAGCTGATGAATCCAGGTCTCTGTACACATGCTCTGCAATTTGCTATTTACCATCTTCACAGACCCCTTTTTTCCTTCCACTATTAGTATTTTCCTTACTGTCTCTCTTTTTTAAAATCTATTTATTACCACTTCCTGGAGACTTCCACCAACTCGAATGGCCCCCATCCTACTTTGCATTTCAAAATTAAATTCTAAAACCCCCTCAAATCTGAGGATTTCCCAGTTTTCCTAAGAGGTTATAATCATATGTTACTCAGAACTCCCACAGAAACACTCACATTACATGTTGTGGGTGTAATGTATTTTTCTGCATTGCAGGACCAGAAGTTCCTGAGGGTCGATATGGTGCCTTAATTGGTTTTGCATCAGATACTGCAAAAAAGTAAATCAAACACATACTGGTTTATTTGAATGGCAAGATGCTCACCTATATAATGTATTAGATATCCTAGTGAGTACATACAAATGATCAATATTAGTAGGAAATGTGTAAATTAAGTCCCTACAATAAGAATCTATCTTTAAAAATGCATGATACTCCAAAATAGATCACATGCTGAGCCATAAATCATACCTCCATAAAATCAAGAAGATAGAAATTGTGCCAACTATTTTTTCAGACCATGAGGCACTGAAAATAGAAGTTAATTGTACACAAAAACGGAGACCAATACCAAGTACCTGGAAACTAAACAGCTCACTGCTGAACAACCAGCAAGTCATAAAAGAAATCAAAGAGAAAATCCAAAGATTCCTGGAAACAAATGAGACTGAAGACACGAATTACCAGAACTTGTGGGATACAGCGAAAGCAGTGTTAAGAGGCAAGTTCATAGCTCTTCAAACATTCATCAGAAAAGAAGAAAAGGCCATCATAAACAGTCTGACTTCACAACTTAAGATCTTAGAGAGTGATCAACAAAAGGAGCCCAACCCAAGCAGAAAGAAAGAAATAATAAAACTTAGAGCAGAAATCAATGAGATGGAATGTCAAAAAACAATCCAGAAGATCAATGAAACCAAAAGCTGGTTCTTTGAAAAAATAAACAAGATTGACAAACCACTTGCAAGACTTGTAAGAAAAGGAAAAGAGAGAACCCAAATAAATAGAATCAGAAATGAAAACGGGACATCACAACAGAAACCACAGAAATTCAAAAGATCATCAGAGATTACTATGAGAGCCTGTATGCCACAAAACAAGAAAACCTAGAAGAAATGGACAAATTCCTGAATTCCTATAGCTTCCCAAGTCTGCAACAAGAAGATTTGGAATACCTCAACAAACCTATCTCCATCGAGGAAATAGAATCGGTAATCAAAAGTCTCCCCAAACACAAAAGCCCAGGTCCAGATGGATTCACCAGTGAATTCTAAAAAATGCATGAATAAAAACTACTAATAACCTAACTTTTACAGAGCAACTGGAACTCTTGTGAATCATTTGTGGAAATGCAAAATAATGCAACTTTTTTGGAAAAGTTTGCCAGTTCCTTAGGAAGCCAACCATGTGCTTCTTACACAATTTTGTTCTAGTATTTATTTTCCTGTGAGAAGTGAAACTTACTTTATTAAAATAAAAACTGTGACTGTTGCAGTGATTTTATTAGTAATGCTCAAACTCTGAAAACATTCCAAATATCTTTCGATTTAAGCATAGATAAACAAATTGGGGTAGATCCATACAATGACATGCCATTCATTAATTAAAAGAAAGAAGCTAACTGTATGTATATGCAATGGCTGATGAATCTTGAAGTGTGGTACTACAGGAAAGAAGGCATATTCATCAGTTTCATACACTATGATTATGGTTTACTGACTGGGTTGAAAAGGTCTACCTAACCTTGTCCCTAAACACACACACACACACACACACACACACACACACCCCTTCACACAACACTCATACTGAAGTCACATTCCTTAGGCTATGTCATTTAGAACATGACCTTTGGGAAATAAATAAGTATGGAGCACCCCATGAATGGAATCAGCACCCATTAATAAAAGAGGGTGCAGAGAACTCTGTCCCATCTCTACCATGTGAGGACATTGTGAGAAATGCTCATCCATTAATCTGGAAGGGGCTGCCTAAATAGACGCAAATCTGCCAACACTTTCATCTTGATTTTCCTCTTTTCCCATATTGTAAAAATAAATATATATATGGTTCCTCATCACATAGTCCATGGTATTGTTTTTAAAATCACTTGGAATAAGATGGATATAAATGAACTAATATAAAAATCATATAGGAACTGTGGGGTTGGAGATGGGGAGGCAGGAATTATAGTTTATGTCTCTTGATTTTGGCTGTGGTAAAACATTTATTTCCCAACATGTAGAATTATAAGAAGAAAAGTGAGTTTTACTGAATATAATATTATAACTTACAAAAATATGAGAGACTCTCACACATGGGGCAGAGCTGTTCCTTGCTCTCCCTGTGTACAGCCGTTCCGTTCATGAGGCATTCGCGAGGCATGGCGGGTTCTAGCCCTGGCCACCACCTCGGCAGAGCCTCACAACAAGCCAGACCACCCCCCCCTCACTCCCACGGCGCCGCCATTTTCCACTTCTGGACTTCCCTCTCGTCAGAACTCCACCCAGCAGACCAGCCCATCACAGCCCGGATCACCGACACCCACCCTGCCGCAGCTTTTTCCTCAATCTGGCCCAGGTATGCTGGTCCAGAGACTCTCACACATGGGGCAGAGCTGTTCCTTGCTCTCCCTGTGCACAGCCGTTCATGAGGCAGTCGGGAGGAATGGTGGGTTCTAGACCTGGCCCACCACCTCGGCAGAGCCTCACAACAAGCCAGACCACCCCTCCTCACTCCACGGGCGCTGCCATTTTCCACTTTTGGACTTCCCTCTCATCAGAACTCCACCCAGCAGACCAGCCCATCACAGCCCTGCTCGCGGCCTCTAGCGGCCGTGCAGTTCATCAATAAGTGCTTTATTTGGAGGTGTTTAAAAGAGTTTGCCTCCCTCCTCGGCAAGCCTGGAAAGCTTTCGTGTTGTATATGATATGCCAAATCCAGTAACAATTATATTAGGTCATTCCCATGACCTAATATAATGGTTTGAGGCTCTTTATGTTCCTGTAGCAAGCCGATGCCCCTGGCTCTACTGGCATGAGACAGGACTTATGGAGATAATACTGGTGCCCGCTCTAGCAAATAGATGATCAACGGGAAGATCATGATCGTGATCGTGACAAAAATATGGGGTCAATAGGGTATATGCCTTGCATGCCACTGACCTGGGTTTGATCCCTATTATCCTATATGGTCCCCCAAGCACTGCCAGTAGTAGTAGTTCCGGAGTGCAGAGCCAGGAGTAACCTTAAGCAACACTGGGTGTGACCCAAAAAGAAATATATATATATATATATATATATATATATATATAATTTACAAAAATAATGAAGAGATTCAAAATTTTAGAAATGCTCTTTTTCTTTCTCCTTTCTGTTTGGTTTTGTCTGCTTTGCTCCTGTTTCTCCCTCTATCTCTCTCTCTCTCTTTTTCTCCCTCTCCCTCCCTCCCTTCCTCCTTTCCTCCTCTCTCTTGTCTATCCTGCTCAGGAGTCTCCCTGAATTCCCGAATTCATCTAATTTCCACATTACTCAGAGGTCATGAGTAGGCTTGCACAGGTTGCTACCATCTGCTGTTTCACTCAAATGGACCCAGGTGGGAGAAGCAAGCATGATTTAAAACCTAATGTTTTGAAACTTTTTTGAGTGGGGAGCAGTTGGGCCATACATGATGATGTTCAGGGGGCTCTTCCTGACTCTGTGCTTATGAGTGTTCCCTGACAGTTTTGGGAAGACTATATGTGGTACAAGGACTCAAATACCAGGGATTCAAATTGAGGTCAGCCACATTCAAGGAAAATACCTTCCTTCTAAATTACTTTTATGACTCCAAACCTACTGTTTCCAGGCAGCAAAAAAATAGTGAGTTGCATGTAGTTACCAGACATTTTTATGTCCATAACACAAGCTCAAATATTTGACTGACATAACATATATTGAGATTTTTTCCCTAATAGTAACACAACCCAATGGACCAATGGACAGAATTCAATAAAAATAATGTCTTTCAAAAGACTGACATATTTAATTTTAAAATAGCTAATCAGTCTTTGTACTCTCATAGCCCCCAGTAATATCCTTGATTAAAATATCTATTAAGATGTATTTTAATTATTTGTTTGTATCTTAGTATTCTCCAAGAGGATTCTGGGTTCCTTGAGGTCAGGGATTTTAACTTAACTGATTTTTGCATACCGAGGTGCAGAGTAAAATAAGAGCATTTGTTGCTGAAAGAATAAAAGGATGAAAGAGACCTCCACAATTCAGCTCTTTAATTCATCAGCGTTTGCAAACTTTATTCTATAATCTATTGCAAGCTATCTTTTTCTCTAATGACGGCAACAATTGCCCTACTTTTTGGGCTCCTGTTCTTCTCATCCTACATCCATGTATTAGACAGTGTTATCAGTCTAAAACATTAATCAGATTATGTTATTCCTAAACTTCAGTATGTCAGTAATAGTTTCCAGCTACAAAACCAGATTTCTTAGCTAAATTTTTCACACCAACCTCTTCTGATTTTTTTTTCTTTTTTTGGGTCACACCCAGCAATGCTCAGAGGTTACTCCTGGCTCTGCACTCAGGAATTACTCCTGGTGGCACTAGGGGGACCATATGGGATGCCAAGGTTCAAAACAAGGTGGGAAGCATGCAAGACAAATGCCTTACCCGCTGTACAGTTGTTCAGCCCCTTCTGATTCATTTTACATCTCTAACCATCTCTGACCTCAAGTTCAACCAGTCTTTGCAGTTAGATACCAGTACTGTTCTTTCTCCTGGCCAGTACTTAGCCTTGTAAGGAAACCACTCTCTAACGAGTGTTCTCTTTACTCTGTTCTTTGAATTACTGGTTGTCTTTCATCATGCTGATAGTACTTTCTACTCTGTGAGGTGTTTCTTGGCCACACAATCTGATCTCAGTCTGTCACATCTCTGGGTTAATTTCTCTGTTTAGCACTCCTCCCAATGGAATACTGCCATTTTCCATGACATATTTAATAATAATCCTGTCTCTTTCATTGAACACACTCTTTTATAGAACAAGGACACTTTATCAACCCTGGCCTCTCCCCATCACCAACATGCACTAAATAATTAATGAATACATACTGGGGTGGATAAACAGATGAATGAGGAATTTTGATTCAGGAGTGAACAACATCACAGAAGCATGCCCACCTCCATTGTTTTCTAACATATAGAAATCCAAGCAATCTTATCCATAGATGTTTTACGTACCTCACATCATACTGAAATAGACATCAGATATCCCCATTGACATCTGTCTTTCTCTGACCTGTAGTATTTTATTAAGTTAAAAGAGGAATAAGGAGCGGGGCGGAGCGATAGCCCAGTGGGTAGGTGTTTGCCTTGCACGCAGCGGGCCCATGCTGGCCCGGGTTCGATCCCCGGCATCCCATATGGTCCCCCAAGCACTGCCAGGAATAATTCCTGAGTGCAGAGCCAGGAGAAACCCTGAGCATTGCCAGGTGTGACCCAAAAAAAAAAAAAAAAAAGAGGAATAAGGAAGCCGGAAATGAGACATGGCTTCTTAATATGATGGGGAAGGAAATAATTTTAATCTAAGGAAGGGAAAATATGAGGTTATTGAATATTTTCTTTAATTTTATGGGTTTTGGTTCACACCTGACCTCAGGGCTACATTCTGGCTCTCTGCTCAAGGATCACTTCTGGCAGTGCTCAGGGGATCGCTTGTGCTAGAGATGGAACCAAGGGTCATTGTTCTCTTGATAATCCTCCTAGCATTCCCTCATCTGTATAGTTCCCAATTCTCTTAGTCATTAATTTGAGACATCTTTTGTTTGCTTGTTTTTCAGTGCTGTGAGGCTCCCACAACTCCTTTCACAGTCTCTCTGGCACAGTATCTGCCTTACCACAGGGAAAGCCACAGAGACTTTCTTTCCTACTTTCTTTCCTTACTCCCTTCTAGCCAACCCTGTTTGCAAAGTTTGGTTTGACACTCTGATGCCGTTTGAACTTATTAGAGAACTATTGCTAGATGTTTCCTTATAACTTGAATATCAAAGAAAGCAGATAATTTTTTTCAACAAATTTTCTGGAAAATAAAAAACTAAACAAAAAATATTTTGCCCTCCCAAAAACTGCAAATATTCCTTGGCAACTTCAAAATTAACTTTCTGCTTTTTTTGGTTTGAATCTGCGTACAATTTTTCTATAACAGCAGTACATATTTACAGATTTTCTTTACTTTTCTTCCCTGAAATAACACCAGCCCTATTTCCTGTTTTGAACCATCTATTACAGAAAATCACAACATGCAACTGCTTTCCATGAATGATGCTTCAATTCCTGTTTTGTTGTTTGTGTGTATGTGTGTGTGTGTGTTTGTGTGAGTTTGTGCTTCTCAGAGCCTGAAGATGGCAGGGTATGGACAGGACTAGATCACTCTTTGCCTCATCCTTTGGCAGCTAGACTGAAATTCTACAGGCACTCCAAATCCATGGCTGGGACGCATCCAGCCACACAGCACTGCAGAAAGTAAACAAGTTCCACCCACCTCTACTCCCCTCTGTCCTACATCTGGGGAATCACAACCACCCCAGACTCCAGAACATCCTTGCTGTACACCATTGATCAGCTCGCAGAGAAATCCACTTCCATAAAGGATGATGTATATTTGCCGCGAGACAAAATGTGTGCAAGGCCAAAGCAGCAACTTTTCTACTTTTCTCAATGGTTCAAGAAATCTCATTTTTTTTTTGCTTTTTGGGTCACACCCAGCGATGCTCAGGGGTTACTCCTGGCTATGCACTCAGGAATTACTCCTGGCGGTGTTTGGGGGACCATATGGGATGCCGGGATCAAACCCAGGCCGGCAGAGCCAGCTGCGTGCAAGGCAACGCCCCTACCCGCTGGGCTATCGTTCCAGCCCCAAGAAATCTCATTCTAAAGAACCCTTGGGAGGAGTCAGAGTCTTCCTCAAGGAATAGGATGGCAAATTGGATTGTTTCTATTCACACCCATGAATGATGTTGCTGCTACTGTTTGAATTAATTCTGAAGTAGTTTCACCCAGATTACCCAAGTCAAAATTCAATTTTCTGCTGAGCAGGTTCATAGCTCCACATATTCCATTCCCATGCCTTGGTGATAGAGACATTTAAAAGATAAAGTCATATTTGCTAATTCAAGCACAGAGTCTAGAATACCCAATCCCTTCTCCACTCTAAAGCCTCTCTCGATTTCTTCTCCTTGCTTTAAATAAGAGAACACTATTTGGGTCTCCCAGAGAGGAATCAAAAGAGCTATGCTTGGAATATCACACCTCACTCAAGTAAGAGAAGGAATCCATAGTTCTGACCTCTGATTTGGAGACGACCGCTAGACTAGAGCCATTACTGACTGGATCCCATGGTACGTCAAGAGATTACGTGGCTGCCCACCTACAAGATGGTCAGACTTCTTCCTCAAGACCCTGAACAAATGGTTTGAGGCTCTTCGTATTCCTGGAGCAAGCAGATACCATTGGGCTACACTGGCACGCAATAGGGACAAAATGGAAATGTTACTGGCGCCCGCTCGAGCAAATCAACAAATAATGGGATGTCAAGTGATCATGTGCTTTAAATAAAACAGAGTTCTACAACAGCAGAGAATGGGACAGGAGGCCCCGTCAGGATAGTGTTTCTGTGAACTCCTAAGTCCCAGTTCTCTTTCACAAACTTGCCTCCTCTTCCTCTCTCCTCCCCTCTCCTCCCTTCCCTCCCCTCTTCTCCCCTCCCTTCCCCTCCCTCCCTTCCCTCTCCTCTCCTTCCCTCCACTCTTTCATCTTTTTTGGAGTATCATGATTTACAAAGTTATTCATGGTTGAGTTTCAGGCATATGTTTCAACACCTATCTCTTCACCAGTGTCCAGTTCTCTTTCTTCTATTTCTTTATGGATTTGTATGCTCCCAGAGTTTCACAGTAGTGAAATCATACAATGTTAATCACAAAGATTCTGTTTTCAGACTAATATTCATTTGTATTTTAATACCAGGCCAGACCCTGCTTAGCTTCCGAGATCAGATGAGATTGGACGCATTCAGGGTGGTAGACCCTGAACAAACGGTTTGAGGCTCTTCATATTCCTGAAGCAACCAGATGCCATTGGGCTTCACTGGCATGGGATAGGGGTCAAATGGAAATGTTACTGACGCCCGCTCGAGCAAATTGATGAATAATGGCATGTCAAGTGATCAAGTGATTTTAATACCACATTTCATTGATTTATGTATCAATGAAAATTTAGGTTTATGCTCTGTTTCAACTGTTGTTAAAGATCCTGCTATGATGTAGGTGTACAACATTCTTTTCATTACTCTGCTTTCAATTTCTTAGTGCAAGGTATATATTGGAAGTTGAGTTTTGGGATAGTACGATAATTTTATTCTCAGATTTTTGTTTTGGGGCCATATTGGTCATGCACAAGGCTTATTCCTGGCTCTGTGTTCAAGGGTCATTCCTGCTGGTTCTAAGTGATGTGGTGCCAGGGTTTGAGCCTAGGTTGACTGTGCACAAGAGAGAGCCTTACACACTATATTCTCTCTTGAAACCCTATTATCATTTTTTGAGAAAACACCATACTGCTTTTACCAATAACTATGAAAATTGAGATTCTTAACGAGTATGCTAATTCTCTACATTCTCACCGACATATATTATTTTCTAGTTTCTTCTCTCCTTCCGTCCTTCCTTCTTCCTTCCTTCTTTCCTTCCTTATTCCTTCTTCCTTCCTTCCTTCCTTCTTTCCTTCCTTCTTTCCTTCCTTCTTCCTTCCTTCCTTCTTTCCTTCCTTCCTTCTTCCTTCTTTCGTCTATCCTTCCTTCCTTCCTTCCTTCCTTCCTTCCTTCCTTCCTTCCTTCCTTCCTTCCTTCCTTCCTTCCTTCCTTCCTTCCTTCCTTCCTTCCTTTCCTTCCTTCCTTCCTTCCTTCCTTCCTTCCTTCCTTCCTTCCTTCCTTCCTTCCTTCCTTCCTTCCTCCCTCCCTCCCTTCCTTCTGTCCTTCCTATTTTACTACCCTGTTAGGTGTAAGGTGGTATCAGAGCTGTGATTCTGTTTTGAATGTTTCTAATGAAGTGGGTTGACTATATCTCCAACTTCTTATTGGACATTTATAAATCTTCTTTTGCATCCCTTCCATTTATAACTCTTTCTTCCATTTATAAACCCCTTGGCATTTTCTAAATCAGGTATTTTAGTCTGTTGCTGAATCTTAGAAGGATATATTCTCTATATCACCAGACACATTACTTCAAATATTATCTCCTATTGCCACAAACATCTTTTCACTCTGTTGGTGGTAAAGTTTTACACAAAAGTTTTTCATTTTCATGAGGTCCAATTTGTCTGTATTTTCTTTTGTGGTGTGTGTCTTTGATGTCATATCCAAGAAATAATTGCCAAATCCAATACCATGTGTTTTATTTTTTCTAATAGTTTTATAGTTTTAACTCTATTACTTAGGTCTTTGAATTATTTTAAGTTAACTTTTATATGTGGTATAAGGGTTCCCTAAATTTTGGCATGCTTATTTTTGGTCATCACTAAGTATTTTCTAAATTTCTTGTGATTTATTCTTTTGATCCATTGCTTGTTTAAGACTAAAGTTTCAATGCTTCAAAATTTGTGATGTTTTCGGTTTTTGTTCTGTTATTGATTTCTAACTTCTTTTCATTTTGTTCAGAGAAAATTCTTTGTTATACTTACCATTTTATATCTAGTGAGGCTTAATCTCTACCACACATATAGTTTATCTTGGAAAATATCCCAAGTATGATAGAAGAAAGAAAATGTGCATTCCAAATTTGTTGGGGATCTGTTGTTTTACAATGCTGTTTGCACATTCTGTTTACTTTTCTTCTGCCTGGTTGTTCCTCCATTATTGAGTGTATAGAACTGAAGTCTCCAACTGTTGTTTATAGAGCTGTTCCAACAATAGTTGGGAGAATTATTTCTCCCTTATTTAAATATTTTATTCATATATTTTATGCATTTTACTAATTTGACATTTATAACAATTACGTCATCATTAATATATAATTTAGCTTTTTTATATTAAGTTTATTTTTATGATTTTAATATAATTTTAGATTGCTATTTGCCTGAAAAGTATTTTGCATCCTTTCACTCTCAACAGGTTTTGCCTTTAAGTTTAAAGCAAGGATGCCCTTGGGCTACACTAGCACGTGACAGGATGTTTGAAGATATCACTGTTGCCCTCTTAAGCAAATCAATGAACAACAGGAAGACAAGTGATACTAATAGCTAATTGTTTTAGCAGTTAAATTTATTAAATTTTGCATTACAAACTCAAGTTTCATGCTATTGTTATCTTAATACTAACATTTACAAAAGCCTAATTGTTTTCTTATAAATACATCTTTATTTCTCTTTATGGTTTGAAGTTATGTGTACTGACCTTTTTTTCTTTCTTTCTTTCTTTCTTTCTTTCTTTCTTTCTTTCTTTCTTTCTTTCTTTCTTTCTTTTCTTTCTTTCTTTCTTTCTTTCTCTTTCTTTCTTCTATATTTATTTATTTTTAGTTTTTCAGCCATGGCCAGGTTTTATTCCTAGTTCTGAACTCAGAAACATATGTAGTGCCATGAATTAAATCTGGATTTGCCACATGTAAGCAAATGTTCTATTTCTTTGGTCCCTGACCTTTTATTTTAATCTGTAGTTCTACCCTTAACATTTCTTTAGGACTGAACTAGTGATAGCAAATTCCCTCACTTTAGTTTGTCTTGGAATTTCTTAATTTCACCCTCACCTTTGAAGGACAATTTTCCAAGATACAGAATTATTGTTGGCAGGGCAGTTTTCCTTTTATTGTGCTAAATATGCCAGTCATTGTTTCTAGGTATCCAGTTTCAGACAAAAACATAGATATAACTTTTCAAGGATTGCTTCCATGTGATGAATATTTTCTGTATTACTGCTTTAAAGATTGTCTTTGTCCTTCAAAAGTTTGACATGCGCATTAAGGTAACTCTATTTCAGAAAGAATGCCTAAGCCAATCATGGTTCATTGTCTGATGTTATATGCATGGCTCTTAGAAACAAAGTCTGATAAAGAGCAAGAAGAATAAGTATGAGAACAATCATAAATAACCATTTTGCCTCATAAATAAAACCTAAATATTCATGCTTATACAATATCTATATACAGTATGAAATAATACATCTGTATAATTACACACATTTATATATGTATATTTGTGGACATATGTGATTAAATTTGGAGTTGGCTAGTTAAATTCTTACTTGTATGGAAATAACTCTTGTCTTCTCAGTATTATTTTCTTGTTTATTTATATGTGGATTGCTATTTTCTTTGGTTAAGTGCAATGAAATTCAAATAAAGTAAGTTTACATATTTTATTCATCAGATATCAAAGGTTAGTCTAGATTAAACCTGAAAGTAAATTGAAAGAACGGATCAAAATCAAATATAAGGATTATCTTCTAGTCAGAGATGCTGGAGTTGGAATAAAGATTAAGAACGATTCAGGCAAAGGCTAAGAAAACCAAGTTGTAGAAGAAATAGAAGAAAATTAAACACTGAGTACTTAATTTAGTCTTCATAATAATAAGTCCTCTTATTATCATTCATGAGATTGGGTAAGAAGTTGTTTACAGAAAAATCATAGCTTATTCCAAGCAAAGATGACATTAATGAACAAAATTGGTCATATCAAAATTTTGATAATATGAAAAGACTAATAGTCTATAACTGAACTATGAGACTGAGCACACAATGGCATTCTTAACTTCAGGAGAAATATTTTGGCAGTATAGAGAAGAAGCCACTCCTGGATTCAGCTGCATATTTTATTAAGGAGTCAGACAGAATGCTCTTTTTTTTTTTTTTTTTTTTGGGTCACACCTGGCAGTGCTAAGGGGTTTCTCCTGGCTCTGCATTCAGGAATTACTTCTGGCAGTGCTCTGGGGACCATATGGGATGCCGGGATCGAACCCAGGCCGGCATGGGCCGGCCGCGTGCAAGGCAGACGCCCTACCCGCTGGACTATCGCTCCGGCCCCAGAGAGAATGCTCTTATAATTCATCATTAACTTAAATTTGTATCACTTGTCTTCCTGTTGTTCATCGACTTACTAGAGCGGGCACCAGTAGCATCTCCATACATCCTGTCATGTGCTGGTGTAGCCCAAGAGATTTATACAGCAGCAAACACAAGATTTGTACAGTAGCAAATATACACTGCTACAGATAAAATACAATTTTCTTTGCTGTGTTTAATATAAGCAATTTTATATGTGAACTGAGGAAATCTGATACCAAAATGTCACCATCAAAATGGGTGAAAAGGATAGCTTAGAAAAGGCAATGAACCGCTGGAGATAAGCAGATTAGAATACAAATGTGTCTCAGATCAGATATTTTGATTCCCAACTGGTAAAATTTGGGGTACACAGCTGAGTACTGGAACAGCATTTTGACTGTAAATGTATATTATTTCACTTTTCTAGATATATATGGTAATTCTATGCCTGTGTGTGTACTAAAGTATTTGTTGGATAACTTGCTTACTTGTTAGCCCTGGATTTTTGCATTGCTGATGAGGGATTGTTTTTTCTCCTTCCTATAAACCTTTTGCTTATGTTTGGGATAAAAAAGATTTTGTTCTTGTATAAAAACAAAGTGACTCACAACTCCACCCAGCAGACCAGACTATCACAGCCGGATCATTGACACCCACCCTGCAGCAGTTTTTTTTTTTTCAATCCGGCCCAGGTATGCTGAACCAGAGACTCTCAGACATGGGGCAGAGCTGCTACTTGCTCTCCCTGTGCCCAGTCACTCATGAGGCGCCCGGGAGGCATGGCGGTTTCTAGCCCTGGCCTGCCACCCCAGCAGAGCCTCACAGCAAGCCAGACAACCCCCGACTCCATGGGGGCCGCCATTTTCCACATCCGGACTTCCCTCTCATCACAACTCCACCCAGCAGACCAGACTATCACAGCCCGGCTCGTGCGGCCGCTTAGTGGCCCCGCGGTTCATCAATAATTGCTTTATTTAGAGGTGACTACAAGAGTATACCACCCGCACGGCAAGTCTGGCAAGCTGCTCGTGTTGTATTTGATATGCCAAATACCAGTAACATTTATATTAGGTCATTCCATGACCTAATATAATGGTCTGAGGCTCTTTATGTTCCTGGAGCAAGCGGATGCCTTTGGGTTCTACTAGCATGAGACAGGACTTATGGAGATATTACTCATGCCCGCTCTAGCAAATAGATGATGAATGGGAAGATAATGATAGTGATAGTGATAAAAACAAAAGGAGAGTGAGGGCAATGCATTTGTTAGTTAGTTTGACTCTGCATTGACTACTTCTGGACTTCCATCATATTTTCCAACTATAATCCCCAATGCCATTTAGATTGGATCTAATTCCTCATTCCCCTATAGAGGTGTCCTCTACATGGAACTGGATAGAAAAGACCATTCTGGCTACAAAATGGGACTACTCTTAAATGACCCTGCTCTGATCCAAGATTAGAGCAAAGACTCAGTTTTGTTAGACCTGATAAGCTCATGAATGGTTTTGCAGAGGAACAGAAACAAGACTGTAGTCGAAGAAAGAACTCTGGGATATGATGGAAGAAATGATCAATGTCATGGGGAACATAGTTTGGATCATATGATGTGTTCTCCCCATGAAAGCTCACCCCATATATCTAATTTCCGGGTGTAATTATTATGTCTGTCTCTCTTTACTGTGTTTGTATAAAAAACTAAATTGAATCATTGAAATGATTGTTTATGAGCTTGGGAGGAGAAGAGCAGTTCTCTGCATTAGCACCCCTTAAGCTTGGGCAACAGCAGTGTGGTGGCCTGGGGATTTGCACAGATAAGAAGACCCAGCTGGTTTTGACCTTTGTTTTATTCCCCTCCTCAAGCCTCAGCTGAGGCTTTTAGTTTATTACAGTTTGGGGATCTGGGCACATAGTGGGTGCACATGATTGATGAGAGTCTGTTGGTCTGTGTGGTGTTGGCAAAAGGTGCATAGCAGTTTGAATGGAGTGAAGTTGGAAAGAGCAAAGCTTTGGATTCTCTAAACTGGACTCATGGCTCTTTGTTCATTGACCTGAGGGGGATGGTTGTTGTCCCTGAAGGTGACCAGGGAACCTGATGGACCCTGATACTGTTGGGGACCCCAGACTGCCACAACACTATTAAAATATTTTTCAAACTATTTTAATTTTTATATAACCTTATGTGCCTTTCATCAGACTCTAATATCTACAGAGCAGAGGTTTGCAGGTGGTACATACCTAAGTTAATTAAATCACGTATTTACAACATTATTCGAACATATTTGGAACATATTTAATAAGCACTTACTATATGATAGGAACAAACAAGATATTGGAAAAATAGTCCTGAAATTTAAAAAATCAGACACAAACAACAGTACTCTTTACATTCATTGTTTGCCAAACTTTATTATTCCGTAATATTTCTACCATGGAAGTACTGGAGAGAACTCACTACTGAGAAAGTCTAAGATAGAGTGATTTGATCTCAATAATGATTAAAGACACCAAATAAGAAATATGAGCCTTCCCATGGGCTAGGAGTGGGTGAGAGTAGTAGCACAAGTCTCCTGATAACTAACAGTCCATAATATGTAAAGACAAGAAGCAAGAAATGTGTGGGTAGGAAAATAGTATTAAGCCTCATTGTGGACCTGGAATTTCAACTGAGGCATCCTTTCTACTGGAAAACTATATCCTGATGACTGTCAAGCCAGTACTAATTGCAAAGTACTGAACAGAAAGTAAATCATGTTCTCCCTAAATTTCCTCTGTGAGAAGAACTATATTTTTTTAAATTTTAAATGAATATTTGCAAAACTATTCATGAATAGGCTTTAGTTGCTTCATTGCAGCCAGTGCTCACTGCATACATGTTAGGATAAGACATTTCTTCATAAACCAACAGAGAACATTTAAAATGGAACAATATGAATAATCTTCCATTCTCCTTTGAAGTAAACAATAATTGGCCTAGTTTAAAAGGGCTCTGGAGCAAGACTTTCAGGACAGAACCTGGATTTTATCTTTATCAGCTAGGTAATGGAAAAGTGTTTTAAACTCATGCAGCTTCGGTCTCCCCATTTGTAAAAGAGGCACTCATGGCAGTACCTTTCTTATATATTGTATTAACTAAATGAGTCAAAATATGTAAATTTCTAGTAATATGATGACAAGCATTGTGGAAACATGTAAAACATGTCTGATAAGCTACTAGTTTAATGTATTTTCATATATATATGATATGTGTTTATATATACTTTTGAATGAGGGCAGTGTCAACTGACCTCAAGACATGCCAGCATATTTTACTCTTGAGAATATTCCTTATGCATATAGAAGTAAATATGCATATTTTACATATATATCATAATCATGCCTATAGAAAACATGAATAGTATACACATAAAATTCATTGTACACAGATACTATATTTAATAATATCAGTATCCCATAGTCAAAATTCACGATCTAATTTTAGGCCGGGCTTATCTAAGCAAGATCTAAACATTTGGTGGTGAATATAGTTGTAAATATGTCTGAGAATCTCAGACATGGGGCAGAGCTGCTACTTGGTTTCCCTGTACCCAGCCGCTGCGTGAGGCTCCCGGGAGGCATGGCGGGGTTCTAGCCCTGGCCTGTCACCCAGCAGAGCCTCACAACAAGCCAGACCACCCTCCCTACTCCATGGGGCCCGCCATTTTCCACATCGGACTTCCCCTCTCCTCAAACTCCACCCAGCAGACCAGACTATCACAGCCCGGATCATCGACACCCACCCTGCAGCAGTTTTTTTTTAATCCAGCCCAGGTATGCTGAACCAGAGACTCTCAGACATGGGACAGAGCTGCTACTTGCTCTCCCTGTGCCCAGCCGGCTCATGAGGCGCTCGGGAGGCATGGTGGATTCTAGCCCTGGCCTGCCACCCCAGCAGAGCCTCATAACAAGCCAGACAACCCCCTTACTCCATGGAGGGGCCGCCGTTTTCCACATCCGGACTTCTTTTCCTCACAACTCCACCCAGCAGAACAGACTATCACAGCCCAGATCATCGACACTCACCCCTGCTGCAGTTTTTTAATCCGCCCAGGTATGCTGAACAGAGACTCTCAGACATGGGGGCAGAGCTGCTACTTGGTCTCCCTGTGTCCAGCCGCTTCATGAGCCGCCCCGGGAGGCATGGCGGTTTCTAGCCCTGGCCTGCCACCCCAGCAGAGCCTCACAACAAGCCAGACAACCCCGACTCCATGGAGGCTGCCGTTTTCCACATCCGGACTTCTTTCGTCGACAAGCTCCACCCAGCAGACCAGACTATCACAGCCTAGCAGCCGTGCGGTTCATCAATAATTGCTTTATTTAGAGGTGACTACAAGAGTATGCCACCTGCACGGCAAGCCTGGCAAGCTGCTTGTGTCGTATTTGATATGCCAAATACCAGTAACATTTATATTAGGTTATTCCCGTGACCTAATATAATGGTTTGAGGATCTTTATGTTCCTGGAGCAAGTGGATGCCTTTGGGTTCTACTAGCATGAGATAGGACATATGGAGATATACTGGTGCCTGCTCTAGCAAATTGATGATCAACGGGAAAATAGTGATAGTGATATTGTAAATATACAGATAAAATATTTTTATTTAAAACTTATACAATGTTATATATAAATTCTATTTAAATATTTGAAAAGAGATTAAAGTGGGAAAACTAGGGCTAGATAGATAACACAGGCTTTAGGTCACATGTCTTGCAGGAGTGTCACTCCAGTTTAATCTTGACACTTTATGCCTACCCCTACAGCATCATTATGTGGGCCCATATTGAGCCATCAGATTTGGTTGAAGAGAATCTGCCCTTGGACCCTCTGAGCAGTATTTGGAGCATCCTACACAAAAATGAAAATATGATAAAGTGCAAACTAAATACAAATGCTAAAAGTTTTTTCCATTATAAACCACCTTTACTAGCCGCTGTAATGCTAATGGTTTTGTGACCCTTGTTTTTTGGGACAAAATAGTCTGTGCTTTGATAAACAATCTAATACACTATTAAAAGGGAGAGTGCATGAGTGTGTCCTCCCAATTGGATCTTCTAAAAAGACGCTGGCTTAGATGTTGTAGGGGTCAGACACCTGGGTGCTCTTTTCCTGGGCATCTCAAACAGCAGTGGTATGGACAAGTCTTAACATGAGCTGGAATTCCTGAGATACATAGCTGGGGTTTCTGTCTGCCCTGGAAGGGAAGATTAGAGCTCTTAGTGGCCTGAAAATCATGTCGTTTTCCTGACTGTTAGACAAATAAGAGATTGTTCCTTCTGTCATTATCAGCGGCTTTCCTTCTCATGTTGTTGCTGGCTCGCTTTGTGCTTTTTACAACAACAAGAACACAAACATCTCCTGAAGAACCCGAGGTTAAGTTTATTTGACTTTCTTTAAAAAAGGGAAGGGAGAGAGAGAAGAAGAAAGCCAGAAATGAAGCAGGGTTTCAAGCAGGCATGTTTTCCTGGCTAGGTTCTGAGAAGCAGTGTGTGGTGAGACCAGAGACAGGTGGGGCTGACTGCCAGAGGGAGGGCGGTGGATCCTCTCCTAAATCTATGTAAAAATGGGCTGAGTAGGAAGATGGACTCATCTGGTCTGGCCTTGGGGCTTGGAGCCTCTTCCCCTCATTTTCAGAAAAATGCAGGTGGTTTCTGGTACATAGCAAACTCTTGGAGTTTGTGTGGTTTGATGATTTTTCTAACCTTGTTGAATTCCCCAGTCCTTAGGGGTTTTCTGGGGCCAAAGTTATATCTGAATGGCAAGCCGGTTTAAGCTCAAGAAGACAAATATGATTTATGAACAACTTTAAGGCCTAGTGAAATTAGACAGAATGAGGAGATATCCCAGATTCGGCTTCTTGTGATGCTAATCTGTCCCAGGAAAATTAGGCTCGTAAAGTAAGTTTAAAACCAGACAGAGGACTACTGTATTTTGTGAAGCATGTCTAAGTTAATCACTAGAGAGAGTTCAAAGAGCTAGGAGTCTACCAGTACTTCAGCATTCACCTCTTCAATAGAGGTTCAATATAGCTTAAGGGATTTCCTCTTGAGGGACAAGAGGTAGAAAAGTGCTGGAAAGTGTGTGTGCATGTGTGTGTGTGTATGTGTTCATTCCATGGTTAATGTTATGATAAATTAAGTGTAAAGGAATCTTAGGTGCCTCCAATATGTCTTGCTTTCCCTGTTCTACAAAGAGAAGCAAGTCTTACATGTGGCAAGACCAGGATTGAGCTACAGAAATAAAAATTTATGTGAATTAGAGGCAAATGGAAAGACAAGCTAAATGCGCCCGATTATAAAATGAGAAGACTTTTGATAACTACTCAACAAGAATTTGTATCTTAGGTCAAAACCACAAGTGGGTTGTGGGAAGACATGCACATTAGTTACAAGAAGGTCAACTTTGGAATTAGTTAAATACATATCTTTTTGCCTGCAAGCCTCTAATAGTAGATCTCGAGAAAGGGGCATTCTAATTATGATTAGGAACACTTTCATGTCCCAGAAGTCAACACACTGAGGCTGGAACCTAGAGAGAGGAAAGCTTAATCACTGTGTAGTTTAGCTTTAGCTGCACAGCCAGACCACCTCAAAACCTCTACAATACATTTTACAAATTTACATTCACTCATTATTTCTGAGTTCCAAGAGCTTCAAGACTAATAGAGGTTCTTCTATGTGGTACAAGACATCCCTCTCACTTTAGCAGCTGGTGTCTATTCAGTAAGGGCACAGGAGTAACTTGCCACTGTTTCTCATTACCCAGTAATTAAGGTTCACTATGAGCAGGAATTGTGTTGCAAGGTTCCATGTGTGCCTAGAGGGAGCTTTATGTCATTCACTGAACAGCATCCTTAGGCTCACACTCATCAAAGAAAAATATAAACTCTTCCCAGAGACGATGGGGGAAGGTACTACCATGAGAAGAAAGGCGAAGAAATTGTATGTTACCCTTAGGCCAGGAACTTTTTCTTCCTTCATCCAATTTTCTAGTGACACAATCACCACCCTATTTCAATTGCAAAAAGACTGGTCAAAAGATATAGTCCCTCAAAGATCAAGAAAATGTATATGACAAATATTGAGATTTGGAAGTCAGTAATGAATAAGGTTTATCATGGGTCAGGAATTGTTTTAATCAGAATTAGTCATCATGTCTCCAACACCCAGCTTTAGAGGTAAATTCACAGGCTCAGTGCTCTATTTATTTTCCAAGGGGTAATTGCTGGAAGCCATTCCTTTTCAGGAAGAATCTTTCTGGAGCCTTTGTTCTTTTGCAGATTGAAACTTAATCATCTTTCTTGTTTGACAAAAATGACAGGCTGCGCGGAAAGAGGAAACAGAGTTTGGGTTTTACCAATCCTTATTCTTATCAAGCATCAGGAGAAAATAAGCACTTTCACATAATGCACACTATCGTGTTTGAGACACAAATTTATCACTTAAAGAGAGGAGGGACCCCATTTATACTTGTAGAAAAATAAATAAAAGAAACAGTTTACTTCTTTTCCTTTGTTTTTCCTGTTTTTTCTTTGTTCATTAAACATTTTTTTGAAAATTGCAAGGCTTTCTTTTTTTGGGGTCACACCCTGTGATGCCCAGTGGTTATTCCTGTTTCTGCCTCAGGAATTACTCCTGATGGTTCTTGGGATCAGGATGCAGAGGATCAAACCTGGGTCAAGCCACATGCAAAGGCACTGCCCACTGCGGGTTAAAATCACTCTGGCCCCAAAACAAGGCTATTTTTTGACTTTGTTATTAAGTTTGGTGAAATATAGACATGAGGAAGAGAAGTTTCAGCTGATCTTTGGGGCCAGAACCATAGCAGAGCAGGTAGGGCTTTTGCCTTGGTATGTAAAATATATTTTAATCCTGGCATCCTATGGTCTCCCAAGCACCGCCAGGAGTTGGTTATTCCTGAGTGCAAACCGAGAGTAACTCCTGAATATTGCCGTGTGACCCATTAAAAAAAAAAGAAAGTTTAGCTAATCTTAGGCGGTAGATTTGTTCAGAATTTTGTTTGCCTTCTGGCTCGTAGTATCGGCGCTGGTTCAATTGTAAATCTCTGAATATCAATTGAACCCGCAATTTGGTTCCAAGCACCCAGCACTAATTGTGGATGAGAGCAAGAACTTAATTCTATTCATAGGACAGCAGTGGATTTGGATTTAGAAGATATATTTCTACCGGATAGATACTTCCAGCTGTTTGGTTGTTAGCAGACAAGTGTATACTTTGATTCTGCTT